>CATIWQ010219582.1:0-44452 GCA_949673415.1 Euphorbia schlechtendalii | reverse complement strand
TTATATCACAGATCCAGTGATTATACACGATATTGTTAACCCTGAAACTACTCTTAAAATTAACCCCAACGCATATAACTTGATTAACATAAAAGACTTAGCACGAAATACGCATTATGACACATAGACATATCATAAACTTCGAAATAGAAAGTAATATTAGAAAGCAAAGCAAAGTTGTAAGGTATGCAAGTGAAAGCTAAAGTTGATCAAACCATATCCACTCTTTAATGGGAGTCGTCAATTCCCGCAATTCCTGCGTCTGCTTTGAATTCGGTCTCGACCCATAAAGAACCTCCGCTAGGATGCTATTCCTTGTGAATATCGAACAAACAAATATTGAAGAACGAAAACTTTTATTGATAAGTGATTTGCAAGTACACTTATACAACAATCGCTCGAGAATATAGAGAAATGTAGTGATCGAAATAAAGATACGAATCACTAAAACATTTTCTCGCTAACAATTAAGAACGTAGCGAATCTAACTATACACACACTATATTTGCACTCTAATAATCCACACTATTCACCCACTGTTGATGCATGAAATTTGTGAAGAATTGGAGCCCTATTTATAGATTTTGAAGGTTTCGTCTATCTAAACGAAGAGTCACATCCATTGGTGAAAGATTACATCTCTTCAATGTGATTGGTTGAGAGGCTTTGATTCAATCCATAATGGATAGGCACATTTTCATGATTGGTTGACTCCTAATAAGTGTCTTTTTGTTGGTAGTTGATGGCGGTTGATGGCGGTTGATCATGCTTATCTGGCGGTTGGTAATTAAGAAGATAATACCAGAAAACCATCCATGTCACGACCGCGATATGTGATTCACGATCATGAATCTTTTATTGGCAGATTTCTATTTCTAAAGTGAACAGGTCACGATCGCTAGGCATTGTCACGACCGTGAATTGTGTTATCTTCAGAAGTCTCCTTGTAACTTCACCGATCTTCGACAGCTTCGATTCTAAGCCAAATCTTCAAGTTCCACGCATCAGTTTGCACCTTTTTCACTCTTGTTTCATAGAATTCCACTTTAGTTCATTTTACTCCCAAGATTTACCTAGTATCTGCATTTGCATCAAAAACAACTACATACCACGTGAAATCTTTTATATGAAGTATAAAATGACTAAAACTATAGTGTTTATTGTATAAAATTTATATAATAATAAGTGTAATTATACACTTATCATAGATGTTCAAACTTGGTGAATCACCTTGAATTTCTAAAAGAGCTGAAACTCTATTCAAATACTCCCATCTTTTAGAAATTCCAAATCAAGCAATCGACAAACACAAGTTGTCTAAATCTATTTGTAATAAAGAGAATAATACTTGCGAGTTTGATCTTGTAAAGGATTCAACGTTTCTATAAGTTGAATTCCTCTATTCGCATTTTCTTTGATAAATCTGAGGTTAGGAAGGGTACCTAAACTAAGTTAGAGAGGTAGTTAGAATAGAAGGTATTTTTTGTAATCTCGTGTACGCACTTTAAAGGCTTCTCTGCCTAAGGAAGGAATAAATCACTAGTGGATTAAAACTCGGAAAGGAATCCGAGGACTTGACATAGGCTAGGGGCTGAACCAGGATAAATATCAGGTGTAAAAGTTCTAACCTTACTTGTTTACCTTTATCGCATCTGATCTCATTCATCATTCTTTCTATTTTTTCAATTTTGCTTGAAAACCAATCCAAGCTGAGTAAAGTACTCAGCAATGGTTGAAGATAAACTATGCCAACAAAGCTGAGCAGTTTATAGTTTTTAGACCCAGCTTAGCATGATAAACTAAGCACACATCTAAAAACATAACATGGTAAAAGGATTTTTACAAACATAAAAATAGAAACCAAGAACTGCATTCACCTTCCCTCTGTTGTTATTTTAATCCTTTTAGGACCAACATCTTCTTCCTCAGCTTGCTACTTCGCCTCACCTTCTCTTTGAGTGCGAGTTTTGGCCTTCATTTTCTTTCCTTGCCTTATTGGGGGCTGGGCAGGCGTATTTCTTCCCTTTGTTTGTTGGGCTTTTCCTTGCCCTTGTAGAGGTAGCTTTAGGTCTTGAAGAAGTTGGAGCAGAGGCGGTTGAAATTTGTTCCATCTTTGCGAAAATAGGAATATTGTTATTAGTGTCCTCACTACTTTCCTTGAAATCCACCATGAATTTGTCTTCATCCTCCTTAGCCACATTCATAGGCACTACTTTCGGTATAACCTTAGCCTTTCTTTTGGCATCTTAGGCCTTGGTGTACCTAGTATGTATTTGATCATGATACAACTTGCTAAAGTGTAACATGGTTAGCTTCTTCTTCATAGGAATAACTATCTCTCCTGGTCCACCAATAAAGGAAGAGATATCCATTTTCACCACTTTAATTAAGGCTATGATGAAATAACTATAATGGCAGCAACTTTGGTCAAATGATGAAGAATCATCACAGGCCAGTTCAATTGCTTATCTTCTACCATATAGTAGATCACACACCTCTCGAAATAGGTCCAGTTGGTGAGAGATCCCATCTTTGGTAGTAGTAGCTTCACAACAAGCTCATGGAAAGCCCTTGCTACCCAACTCATTCCAGAGGCAGCACTCTTGCCAGATCCATAATCGGCTGGGAGTTCTTAATCTTCAGGAACTTCCATATCATCCTCATCTCCATTCTTCTTGAGTTGAGTTCCCTTGCATGGCATATTAAGGATGCTTCCTAATATCTTAGAGCAGATGAGGTGGGAATTCCCTTCAAATTCCACCAGAAGTACATCATTATACCCTTGAATAGTATAAAGATTTTCACAGAAGCTTCTAATCACGCTAACAATGGCTGGTCCTTCTAATTGCAAGAACTAGCTTAGGTTGTGATGCTTGATTACTTTATGAAGGATCTTTTTTCTCAATAGTCCTTCATAGTCCACTTCATAAATCGGGCTAAAATCCAGGTTTGAGCCCCATTCAACATTAGTGAAGATTGTTCTAATGGGGAACATAATCTTCTCTTGCTTTTCTTCAGCATTCACATAGATGCTCCTCTTAGAATTACTCTGAAGGATAAAGGTTCTTTTGGTAATCACCATTTGAGAGAAGGGAATTTGAGAGAAAAGAGATTTAAGGTTCTTTTGTTGTTGAAACGATTTGAATTTAGGAAGTAAGTAATCTCTCTCTTCATCTCATCGCAGCTTTTAGAGACCTCTTCAACTTGCAATGATACGTGGGGTTCACAAAATAGAAGATCAAAATCAATACTGAGATTAACTCTTAATTAACTGACATAGTAAAATGGTGAGTTTTGCAATTAGACAGTTCAAATTCAAAATTATCCTTTGAATAAAGTGAGTTTTTTATTTTTAACCGCAAAACAGAATCTCACATCATTACTTTAAAATATAGAAGGTTTTAAATACATGTTATCTCATTCGGCTGAGTTAAGATTTAATTTCAAGCACATAGCCAAATTTATTGATTTTTTCTTCAAGTGGGGTTCATGATAAGTGTATAATTACACTTATTATCATATTAATTTTATACACTAAATAATATAGTTTAAGTCATTTTTATACTTCATATAAAAGATTTCACGTGGTATGTAGTTGTTTTTTTTATGCAAATGCAGATACTAGGTAAATCATGGGAGTAAAATGATCTAAAGTGAAATTCTATGAAAAAAGAGTGAAAAGAGTGCAAAAGGATGCGTGGAACTTAAAGATTTGGCTTAGGATCGAAGCTATCAAAGATTAATGAAGTTATAAGGAGAATTCTGAAGGAAAATGCAATTTACGGTCGTGACAACCATTGGCAGTCGCAACTTGTTCTTCTTCAAAATAGAAATCTACCAATCAAAGATTCACGGTCGCGACTTAGACGGTTTTCTAGTTTAATCTTCTTAACTACCAACCGCCAGATATGGACGATCAACCACCATCAACTACCAACGAATAGACACCTATCAGAAATCAACCAATCATGAAAAAGTGCCTATCCATTGTGGATTAGATTAAAGCTTCTCAACCAATCACAATGAAGTGATTCAATCTTTCTCTAATGGACAGAACTCTGCGTTTGGATAGATGCAACCCTTCGAACTCTATAAATAGGGCTCCAAACCTCACAACTTCATGGAATGAAGGGAGTGTAGTAGCAAGTGGTGCATTAGAGTGCATGAGTGAGATATAGTGTGTGTATAGATAGAGAATTTGCCACGTTCATAAGTGTTAGAGAGAAAATGTTTAAGTGATTTGAATCCTTGTTTCGATCACTAAATTTCTCTATATTCTTGAGCGATTATTGTATAAGTTTACTTGTAAATCACTTGTCAATAAAAGTTTTTATTCTTCAATATTCGTTTCTTTGATATTCACAATGAATAGCATCCTGGCGGAGGTTCTGTACGGGTCGAGACCGAATTCAACGCAAATGCAGGAATTGCAGGCATTGACGACTCCCATTAAAGAGTGGATACGGTTTGATCAACTTTAGCTTTCACTTTCATACCTTACAACTTGCTTTGCTTTCTACTTATACTTTGTATTTCAAAGTTTATGATATGTCTATGTGTAAAAATGCGTATTTCGTATCAAGTCTTTTATATTAATCAAGTTATATGCATTGGAGTTAATTTTAAGAGTAGTTTGGGGGTTAACAATATCGTGTATAATCACTGTATCTATGATATTACGATGTTTAGTGAGCCAACATTTTTGGAATGGTAACTTGCTAAATGTGGCTATGTGAGAGAGATAAGTACTAAGAATATTATTGACATTGTCCAGGTTTTTATAATCGTCTTAATTCGTTTGCGCTAGGTTTAGAAAAGTTATTTCATGTGTTGCTCTACTGCGAATAATTGAACATCTGAGCATTTTGAACCGAGTCGGTTAGATTAGTTTAGTGAATTGTAACATCTTTGTTGAACTTGCATGTTTTCTCTGCTATCTCTATTTCGTAGGGAAAATCTATATATTTGGATTCTCTAATCTTTCATATATATATTTACTCATACTTCATTCTAACCCTCTTATCCAAAGTATTAAATATATTTTATTTTCTTTATTCTATCTTCCTTGTTGATCTTTAGAGCTATTCCTTCCCTGTGGGTTCGATATCTTTTAAAACTACATCGCAATTGTATACTTGTAGTTATCATCATTTTTCTATCTTTATAAGTGGTATTGACAAAACCTATACTTTATGTGAACAAGTTTTTAGCACCATTGATACCACTTGTTGGTCCGAAACAACTTAATATAAATAGTAGAAGGGGTGAATGCTTTACTTGGTTCATTTTAGATTCTATAAAAAGCCTTTTCCAACTTCAGTTTTTAGATGCGTGTCGAGTGAAATGAGCTGAGCTGGGCCTAGAAACTTTACACTGCTCAGCTTTGTTGGAATAGTTTATCTTTAATCGCTGCTGAGTACTTTACTCAGCTCAGATTGGTTTTTCAAGCAAGACTTTGTAAAACAAAGAGAATGATGAATGAGATGAAGCTATAAAGATAAGTGACAAAGGTTAGAAACTTAACAACTGATATTTTATCTAGGTCTAGCCCATAGCCTACCTCTAGTCCCCATATTCCTTTCTTAGCTTTAATCTAGTAGTGTTTTCCTTCATTCCTTAAGTGGAGAAGCCTTTACAACAAGTCGATACGATTACACAAAGTAAATTTCTTTCTAACTACCACTCAAACACAGATTGGGTACCCTTCCCAAACTGCCACTTAGATTTATGAAAAGAGATTGCAAACTGAGGATTTCAACTTATAACAAAGTTGAATCCTTTACAATGTTAAATCATAAATGATTACTCTCTATTACAAATAAATTGGAAGATTTATGTTTGCTTGATTTGGAATTTCTAAAAGCTAGGAATGATCGATCAAAGTTTCAACTCTTAAGAAATTCAAGGTGATTCACCAAGTTTGAATGTATGCTTCAATCTTCTATTTATAGTTGAAGTTCTTTGAAGTTGTTATTGTAAACTTCTCGTTCTTCAATTTCACTTCCCCTCATATCATTCAAATTTTCTAGTTTAAAACAAATTCCATGACGTTTAGAGATATAGATTTTGAACATTGAGGTACGAGATTAATCTAATAATCTTGATGCATCAAAACTCATTTCCTTCAAGCAATCTATTCTAAAAGAGAGGCACACAAAAAGCAACATGGAATTCTATGAATAGTTACCTTGCTAACGTTGCAGAGATGCATGGTGACACTGAGAAACGGTGTATGTTAGAGGATTCCTTTTGTCTTGGACTTTAGCAAGGAATCTCCAACATTCCGTACTGAGATCTTTTCATTGTGTGGACCACTTGAATTTCTTTAATTTCAACGCCTTTTCTCCTAAAAATCATCAAAGGAATATTATGTTCCTCATAAAAACCGTTATATGCATTTGTGTCATTTATTACTCTAATTGTCAAAGTTGCTCAGCTTTTATAAATTAAAGCCAACTGAGTTTCGTTGAATCTATATATTGTAAACTATGTAATACTAGGCTGACTCAGCTTTTCTCTCTCTAAGCCATAACTTAATTAATCACTTATTAAACTGAGTTGTTTTCTCTTAAACAAACTCAAGTAAACTTGATTAATTAAGAGTCTACTAAGTAGTCAATTAACTTCACTATCCTAGACAGTTTTTTATTTCCAAAACATTTAAGTACTATGAAGTACTATTAACTTAGCTTCAATAGTACTTATCATGATAAACAGGCTAAAGGTAAAATAACAATGATTACTTGAAAGGGGGATTTTGTTGAATTCTAAAGACTTGCAATAATATTAAAAATAGAATTAAAATGTTGTTTAAGTTAACAAATAAAAGGCTCAAGCTTAGTCTGCCCAAAGATCAATCTATGACAATCTTCCTTAGCTTTCAGTACAAGTCCTTTCTTAGCAATCCAACTCTAAGGTCTCTTAACCATAATTTCTTAAACTGCCTACTAAACTAGTTTAGTTTCTTACTAAGCTAAACATACTTCACCTCTCGATCCTTCATATGAATAACAAAGCATCATTAAGATTAGTTAAGCATTCATAAACATGAAACTCAAGGCATACATATATTTATCTTTCGATCTTATGTAATGTATGTGTTTGAAGGTCTTCAGTGATAATCACATGACCTTTCAGTACATATTAACTAACACTAAGTGTAAACTTGATCAAGGTTCAAATAAAAAATAAGGCATCCTTTCACACAAGCTTTCAAGTTAAGCAAAGAAAAATATACATTACAGTTGGGGGAAGAACTCCTTTAACTGCCTTTTATAGGGTAATCCATGCATGGTGAACTACTCACACATCTCCATTAATTGCTCAACTAAACTCATGAGCGAAGAAAGCTTAAAAGAAGAGTATTAATGGTAGAAAAACAAGAGAGAAAAAAAGTAAACTTAGATAATAGATAGATAATGATAAAGATGATGATAATTGTTCTTTAAGGGATATCCCCTTAATTTCCCTCCAAGGTGGCTCTTGGCCCATACAACCAAAATAGTTTCCAAAGGCGAAGATTATTTTAGCCACACAATCAACCCAAAATATCTAGATATTTTTCCTTACAATTAATAAAATATTACCACTTGTTTGTAAAAGCAACCAAAACCTAAAATAGGTTAACTAAAAGCAAAAAGTTTCCATTCTCTTCCAACTAATCCCTCCTCTCTCTCCGGTGGCGTCAGTAGCAGCTCTCCCTTGGTCTAATCAACTGGCATCATCCTTCCACTTCAGCTTTGGCACCTTTTTCCATCTTTGCACAGAAGGTCTCCTTTTTTGACAGAAAACCTAAAATTCATGAAGATCTTCCTAAAATCTGCTTAATTAGAATTAATTTCAACCCAATTATTTTAAGCTTTTAATGACATAATTTCTATCTATCAAACATCCCCATACTTAAACATTGCTTGCCCTCAAGTAAATCATGCAAAGACTAAGCAATCACAAAAGTTAATTTTTTCAATCAAGATAACTAAGTGTAAACTAGCAAGTCAAGAGTTAACAAAAGAAGTCAACAAAAAGAAGAGGAGATCTTCAACTTAGATATTCTTTATAATTATGAAAAAGCATTCAACTTGAAAAAACTTGAAATTCTTAAATCAATCAAATAGCATCAGACTAGAAGACCTTGTAATATAGTGTTTTGGGTATAATTCATGGAGGATTTCTCTTATTCAACAAGGTCAAGTTAAACTAAGCCATATTCTTGTTAATTAGTCTAGTTTCTACCACAAATAGGTGAAAAGGGACCATGCTATCTAGAGGTCTTTAAAGGTATAGGTTAGGGTTTAGGTTAATATATGGTAGGGAAATTTTTTGTTAAATGAACTTAACAACATTTTCTTGATTTTGCAGATTTCAACTAAATAGAAGGACTTCATGTCTAGAGTTTTCAACTCTTTGGGGAATCTCAACTTCTTGCTTTTGATAACTTGAAGCACACAACCTCGTACAATAATTTTTTTGTCTTTTTATTCATATTAGCTTTAATGGGTTCGATTTGATTGACTTTTTATTCTTTGATTGTGAGATATTCCCGGTTTTGATGGAGACTTTGGTTACACAAACTCAGACAAGGACTTCATTACTGTTAAAGTTCTTATGCTTTAATTCATTTTCTTTTCAATTGTTAAAGTTCATGGGTGCTTTTGGGATTCAAAGTGAATGGATAGCATTATTATTTGAGTAAAAACAAGGAAGGATTTTAGGCTCAAAGGGGGAATTCTAAGGGTAATGAAAGGGTAGGCTGATTTAAGCTAAAGGGGGAAACCTAATTACCTCTGTCATCTAACATGGGATTTGAGCTGTGGTTTCAACTAGACTAATACTAAATAGCATTTTATATATTTACCATAACAATTTCTAGCTTAGGCGACAAAACCTTGTCCTCTCATTATTCAAATTTTCAATTACGGTCAATTCCTCATTTTTTGGGTATACTATTGATATTTGTTATAAGTTTGATGAAAAAATTAAAAATTATGACCATTGTTCATGCTAAAACAAGTTAAAAAGATTATACAATTTCAAATTTCTCAAATTCTTTTTCTATCAAGTTGTTTTCCTAAAATTGACTCAAAACCAACTAATTATAACCTACTTTTCGATTGAATTAATAACAATGCAATTAACTACATCTAATTATGAATAAAATCAAGAAAATAAGTTCAAAATTTACAAGGTTGTTATTAGGCAGAATAATCATTAAAATAGTAGACCATTAAAAGCAAGAACTTCACACAGACAGATTACTTCCACAATCACAAACTTCCAAGGTTAATAAATTTACAAGGTCAACAAAATCAATCAGGTTCAAGTTCTCAACCTACCATCCCCATACTTAAAGTTTAATTTATCCTCAAAGCAATATAAATTATTAAAAATCATGCAAAGGAATTTAAGGGAGATCCTGTACTAAAAGAGAAAAGAGAGAAAACTTAATGATGCCATTCATCGAGAGGAGGCAAGAGGGCTTCAATCACTCTTAGGTTTGGGAGGAGACCTCCTCGTCTACTTGCTCAATCTCCTCCATATTCTCATCCCCATCTTCTTCTTCCTTCTCTTCACCAAGAGAACTCTCCTTCTTCTCACTTGTTGCTATCCCCTGTTAGATGGCCCTCCCAGTTCATTTAGCTGCTGGAACAAGCTCTCATCCCAACACTTCCTCCTCAATGCTAGCATACTTATAAAGTTGTTGAACCTTTACCTTCACCACCTCATTATCTTCCATCACCATAATCAGTGTAGACTTCATCTAAATGAACCTAGTGTAGAGATGGGCTAAAGTTAGGGTCGTGATCTCAAATTGAGATAGCCTTTCCATATCTATGAGGGTCAAGTCCTCCACCATGAAATCTGCAGCGACCTTCCTCTTTCTCGCAGCCTTCTTACAAGAAGCCTCAATAACCATAGATGCCTTGTTCCTATCACTCTACCTCAAGGGCTTCTCAATCACTCCCTCCTCTTCAGAAATCCTAACCCATACATCATGAACTTTCCTACACACCTTTATCTACTTTAGAGTGGAATAAGACATTGGGGACACATTACATTATAATGTAAAGCCTTCCCTTGAGAAATCCTTGAATAGATTTCTAGCAATCATTGTGACAAGATATCCACACAAAATAGCTCCTTGAATCTTTGAGGTTGACAAATATTTGGCTAAGAAAGCACCTATTTTCATCTTGTGGCTCTTGGCCATGCACCAGATAGCAAAGACATATGTGGAGGGCATTGTTGACTAATTCCTCCTCCCAAATAAACTTGTAGATAAGAACTTCTACACAATTGTGTGGCTCTATTTTGTTAGGTTCTCTGAGGACTCCTTCAGTATTGTATTCGAGATCTCCTTCAAATACTTGTCCCTTTTAAACTTAATGGGTACACACTTAAGGTGCTCTCCATCGCTTTAAGGGAGGCATCCTCCTTAGTTACCACTTGTAGCGCCACATTAATATCATTCATAGATAAGGACTTCTTCCTCCTCATCATTCTAAAGAAGATTATGGGGTCATCATTTGTTTTCACCGCGTTGTCAAGAGTGAAGTTGTAAGGAACTCCAAACTAAGCTTCATGTAAGCAGGATCCTCAGGCTTTCCAAAAAACATCATCCCAGCATCCTGAAGTAAGCCCCTAACCTCATTTTCAAGGTCTAAACTGATCAAAGTAGACTAGTCAAAGCTCTTTGAACCTTGTAATGGAAGTTGAGAGAGGGCTTTGAACTTGGCAGGATCGGCTTCATCAGCAAAAATGGAAGACCTTTTTACATTCTTTTCTTATGGTGTGAGGTTTTCATGACTTCATATAGTGGTAGAGGGCTGAGATACATAATGGGTGGGCTTGGAGACAGAGTCTTTCACTTTCTTAGACATATTGGAGAGAAAAAGTTGTTAGCACAAGGAAAAAGAAAATGGTAAAAAATTTTAGCTTGGGAAAAAGAAGAAGAAATTTGCTTAAAGTGTGAAGAGAGATGAAAAGTTGAAGTATAAAAAGGGGAGAGAAAAAATGGTTTTGAATTAGAATTTTAAAAGATGGCAGTTGGAAAAGAGATAGGGGGAATTTGAAAAGTGGGATAAATGCACACAAATCCCAAGCAATTTCAAAAACAAAAAAATTGGCCGTTTCTTTTGGGAATGGATAACTATCCCCAAGTCTACATAAAAAGGAAAATTAACTAAATCAAAGAGATATCCAAATAAGTATTAATTTTGTGGCTAAAATTACTAAACAATATTTGATTAATAACAAAATCATTTAATATTATATACCAAAATACAAAATAGGTAAGAGATCATTACAAAAAATGTAAAATAAAATAATAAAATTAAAAGATGTCATTAATTAAAGAAATGATGCATGCAAAAAGTAGTGGTTGAGGAGGATAGAGACTCTTACACACGCCTCCTCTTAAATGTAGGTTATCCTTGTGCACGTTTTCCAATAAAGTAGGAAAGAGATTTAGTTCAACCAAAAAGAATCTTTTCAAAATTTTTCTAAGTGTTGTTGCTAAAAAGGATATGGGTTGGAGCTACGAGTCAACGAGCTCTTCCCCATACTTGAATATGTGCAAGGCCTTCAACTTAGGCTAGGAAGGGCTTCTTGTTGCTTACTCAAAATTGTTTGCAGCAGTTGAGGTCTTGTCAAGGGGGCTTGAGGAAGAAGACCTATGCAACCTCTGTGGTCTCCATGGATAGATATGGCTTTAGCCTTTGTCCATTGACCTTGAAGACCTCCCCTTTTGAGTTCGACATCTCCACTGCTCCATGGGGGAAGACCCTGTTCACTGTGTATTGACCTGTCCATCTTGAATTCAACTTTCATGGAAAAAACTTCAAGCAAGAGTTATATAACAAGAGCTTCTGTCCAACAAAAAAACTCTTTTGCCAAGATTCTTTTATCATTCCAAGCCTTAGTCTTTTCCTTATAATTCATTTCATTTTCAAAGCTAAACAACCTAAACTCTTCAAGTTCATTAAGTTGGAGCTTTCTTGTTTCCCTTACCTTTTCCCTATCAAAGTTTAAAAAAGTCAGCGCCCACAAAGCCTTGAACTCTAGATCTACTAGAAGGTGACATGTTTTTCCATACAATAACCTAAAGGCTAACATGCCAATAGGAGTCTTGTATGTAGTTCTATAAGCCCATAATGCATGATTTAATTTATTTTCCCAATCCTTCATAGAACTATTCACAGTCTTCTCCAAAATTCTTGTTATCTTCTTATTAGAGATCTCAGCCTGACCACTAGTTTGAGGGTGGTATGGGGTTGTAACTCTATGTGTTACTCCTTACTTAGAAGACAACTTTTGAAATTGATTGTTACAGAATTATTTACCTTGGTCATTAATGATAGCACGACGACAACTAAACCTGGTGAAGATCTTCTTCAAGAATTTGACCACCATCTTAGCATCATTTTTGGGGTATGTAATTGCTTCAACCCACTTGCTCACATAGTCCACAGCCAAGAGAATGTACCTATTTCTATAAGAACTAGGAAAAGGTCCCATGAAATTTATGGCCCATACATCAAATATTTCACAAACAACAACATTATTTAAAGGCATAGAGTTCTTGGTAGAAATATTCTCTACTTATTTACATTGATTACAATGAGCTACAAATTGGCGAGCATCTTTGAAAATTGTAGGTTAATAGAAACCACACTCCAACACCTTTGCTACAGTCCTTGTGGTTCCAAAGTGACCTCCTACTTCGGCTTAATGGCACATTTGCAAAATCTTGTTGGTTTCCTCTTCTGCTGCACATCTTCTTATAACCTGATCTGCACACAACTTGAACAAGAAGAATTCCTATTAGCAAAGTATTTCTTCTGTTGAGCATATGTCAAACACTTTGGGGTTATATCACATGTAAGATAATTAGCTATATCAGCATACTAAGGGGCTTAATTTATAGCATAAAGCATTTAATCAAGGAAGGCTTCTATGATAGTTTTTTAAGAGTCAAGGTCTTCTCTGGGAATTCTTGAAAGGTGGTCAGCAACAACATTATCATATCCATTTTTATCTTTGATCTCCATATCAAATTCTTGTAAAAGGAGAAGCCAATGAATTAGCCTAGGCTTTGCATCCTTTTTTGCAAACAAGTACTTTAAGGTAGCGTGATTTGTGAAGATGGTGACCTTGGAGAGAACTAAGTATGATCTAAATTTGTCAAAAGTTTAGACTACTGCTAGTAACTTCTTCTTAGAGGCGGTGTAGTTTTTTTGTGCCTCCTTCAAGTTTTTGCTGGCATAATAAATTGGCTTGAAGTGCTTATCCTCTCTTTATCCCAAGACCATGCCAATATAAGCATCACTAGCATCACACATTATTTCAAAAGGCTTTGTCTAATCAGGAGCAATAAGGATAAGAGAGTTCGCTAATCTACTTTTGAGTTCCTCGAAAGGCCTTTATGCACTCTTCTCCAAATTTGAATTCAACATCCTTGTGAAGCAAGGCTATTAAAGGTTGAGCAATTTCTGAGAAGTCTTATGAATCTTCTATAGAAACCCGCACGACCTAAAAAGCCTCTCACTTCCTTCACTGATGTTGGTGGAGTCAGGTTTTGAATGATTTCTATCTTTACCTTGTCCACTTCCAAGCCCTTCTTTGAAACTTTATGTCCTAGAACAATTCCTTCAGTCACCATGAAATGGCATTTTTCCCAATTAAGAACTAAGTTAGTCTCAATATATCAGATCAAGACCTCCTCCAGATTGTAAAGAAAGTTATCGAAGGTCTTCCCCTAAATATTAAAGTCATCCATAAAGATCTCCATAGTCCTTTCCACCATATAATGAAAATAGCCATCATGCACCTTTGAAATGTAGCATGGGCATTAGATAAACCAAAGAGCATTCTTCAATAAGCAAAGGTTCCATAGGGGCAAGTGAATGTTGTCTTCTCTTGGTCATTTGGTTGAATAGCTATTTGATTGTAACCAGAATACCCATATAGAAAAGAGTAGAATTTGTAGCCAGCAAGCCTTTCTAGCATTTGACCAATGAAGGGCAAAAGAAAGTGATCCTTTTTGGTTGCATCATTCAGCTTTCTGTAACCAACATAAACCCTTCAACTTGTGGCTATCCTGGTTGGTACAAGGTCTCCCTTCTCACTTTGAACAACAGTCATCCCTCCCTTCTTAGGCACTACTTGAACTGGACTTGTTCAAATACTATTAGATATGGGGTAGATAATCCTGGCATTAAGCAATTTGATTACCTCTTTCTTGACAACTTCCTTCATGTTGGGATTTAATCTTCTTTGGGGTTAGACAGAGGGCTTATGGTCATCTTCCATCAAAATCTTATGTACACAAATGGAAGGGCTGATTCCCTTGATGATAGAAATTTTTCAAGCGAGGGCTTCTTTGTTAGCTTTCAAAATGATAAGAAGATCTTGTTTCCTTTTAGGTAAGAGCCTTGAAGAAATTATAACAAGAAGATCTTGTGGTGGGTTTAGGAAGGCATATTCAAGGTTATTAGGTAATGGCTTCAAAATAAAGGGTTCGTTGAATGTCTTTGGCTTCTGAATTTTGGGATTTAGGGAGGTCTTCAAGGGGTTCAATGTTAACCCTTTCTCCAATAGTATATTGACAGGTCTCTACTTCCACTTGCTTATCTAAATTTTCATCTTCATTATCAAGGTCTTTCAAATTGAGTTCCTGCAAAAAGTATGAATTCAAAGAGAATTAGTAGTATCCATGAAATAGCATTGATCATCGAAGGAAGGTGGCAACTTTAAAGCTTCATTCATTTTAAATACAACTTCCTCATCATGAATTTTCAAAACTAACTTGCCATTTTTTAAATCTATCAAAGCCCTTCCAGTAGCCAAGAAAGGTCTTCCTAAAATGATGGGAACATGCATGTCTTCATCCATGTCCATAACAATAAAGTCTACTAGAAGAATAAACTTACCTGCCTTCACTAGGACATCCTCTACCATTTCCCTAAGGTACCTTATAGTTCTATCAGTAAGTTAAACTTGAAACCCTAGTTGCTTGGTGGTCTCCTAAGCCTAGTTTCTTATAAAGATAATATGGTATCAAATTAGTACTAACACCTGGGTCATACGAAGAATTTTCAATATCAAGGTTTTTAATATACAAAGGATATAAAAACTCCCTAGTTCTTTGAGTTTGGTAGGCAGAGGCTTTATACTTTGCAAAATTGAAAGGCAATCCCTATTGAATTTTAACCATAGCCACATTTTCTAACTTTGTTTTGTTCGATAAGAGCTCCTTTAAGAATTTGACAAGCATCAGCATCTAACCAAGGGCTTCTGCAAATGGTATATTAATATGTAGTTTTTTGAAGACTTCTAAGAACTTATCGAAGTGCTTGGCCATATCATGTTGCTTGGCTCTTTGTGGGAAAGGGGTCTTTGGCTAGTATTTGGACACCTCCTTGGGTCCTAGTTCCAAGGTCTTGTCCTTGCTTTCTGAAGTTTCTTGTTCATTTACCTCAATCGAGGTCTTCTCTTTATCTTGTGACTACGAGATCTTTACCTGCTTTGTCATTTCTACCTTCTCTTCCAATATCCTTATGTTTCAACCAACATCAATGGTCATTAGGTTAGAAGAATTTAAAACTTTACCACTCCTTAGAGATTTTGCTTTGCATTCCTCTTTAGAATTGGTCTTTGTGTTGCTTGAAAGGGCTCTCTTCCCTTTTGGTGTAAATGCTTATGTCAGTTGATGGATTTTTATCTCCAAACTCTTCATATGAGCCTAGTTTTGCTTCATATACTGAGTCATCATCTCTCTCATCTCATCTAACTCTGAACTTTTAGGTTGTTGGAAAGAGCTTCTTGCATGGTTGTTGTGATGTTGGTTCTGATGCTGAAACTGTTGATGACCATGTTGAGGTTGTTGGAAATGACTAGATTGTTGGAAGGGTAGTTGTTGAGGTTGGAATGAGAACTAGTTTTGCTACTATGGAGGCTTTCAAGAAAAATTAGGATGATTCCTTCAAGTAGGGTTGTAAGTGTTGGAAAAGGGGTTTCCACCTCTTTGATTTCATTACATGTAGTCACATTACTCTTGGGTGAGAACCATATCACAGTCTTCTATTTTGTGGTTGCTCCCATAGTTTTCACAATAGCTTTGATGAGGGCTTGTAATGGCTAAGACTTTTTTCTTGGTTAACAAAGTCAAGAGCTTATCAAACTTTCCAGAAAGCTCCATCACAGCTTCTGATTCGGCCACTCTAGGTCTATCCTCATGGGTAGAATGCCACATGGGTACTATGTTAACTATCTTTTCAATCATCTTAAAGATCTCCTCGGGCGGGTAATCTTCAAGGTCTCCATTTTCCATAGATTCAATCTTACTGTTGTTGGCATTGGATAGTCCATTATAAAAATTTTGGACTTGAATTCAAACATGGATGCCATGTTTTGGCACTTTCCTTAGCATCTACTTGTATCTCTCCCAAGCTTCTGATATTGAGTCTCTAGGGAGCTCCACAAATTTTTGATCTCATTTCTTAGCTTCAAGGCTTGCTTTGGTGGGAAATATTTCCTTAAGAAGGCCTTTGACATATCTTTCCATGTTGAGATTTATAAGGTCTTCGTCCATTGTATGGCTTTATCCCTCAAAGAGAAGGGAAAAAACTTTAGCCGTATAGCATCATCTAAAACATTTCTATTTGTTCTAAAGGTGTTGCACATGGTTACAATGTCTGGTTAGGGAGCATTAGGATCCTCTCCTGGAAGTCCTCCAAACTAAACACAGCTTGTAGAATGTGAACCATATAGCCTTTAACTTCAAACAAGTTGTCTCCTTCTTGAGGAATTACAATGCAGGAAGAGTGACCTTCTGTATTGGGCTCCAAATAGTGTCTCAATGCTAGCCTTCTTGGTGGAGGTTGAAATTCATCCTCTCCTTCAGGATTTTGAGCCAACCTTTCTCTTTCAAGTCTTTCTCTTTCAGCCCCTTCTGCCTCAAGCCTTTCTTGCTCTTGGAGTTCACACTCTCTTCTTTTTTCCTCCATTCTCTCACTTGCACGAGCTCTTCTTACAGCACCACTTCTCCTTTTACACTCCCTTTCTATTTCAAGATTGATTGGAATAGGTGGTTCTCTTCCAGCTCTTCGCACGCGCAAGGAAATCTTGTAAAAACCTATTTCTACAAGGCTATGAAATACAAAAGATTAAAAGCACCAATTAATAGTCAAAGATAACAAACTTTGGCATAAATTGCTCCCCAGCAATGGTTCCAAAAACCTATTGAACTATTTCAATAACACGTAGCAAGTATACTAGAGTCAATTAGTAAGAGTGGTAAGTAAGAGTATCGTATCCCACAAGGAGCTCTTTATGTTTAGTTTGTACTTATCATGATACACAGGCTAATGGAAAAATAACAATGATTACTTAAAAGGGGGATTTTTTTTGAATGCTAAAGACATGCTATAATAATAAAAACAACATTAAAATGTTGTTTAAGTTAACAATTAAAGGGCTGAAGCTCAGTCTACCCAAAGATCAATCTAAGACAATCTTCCTTAGCTTTTAGTACAAGTCCTTGCTCGGTAATCCAACTCCAAGGTCTCTTAACCTTAATTCTCTAAATTACATAATAAGCTAGCTTAGTTTCTTACTAAGATAAACATACTTCACCTCTCGATCCTTCATATGAATAACAAATCATCTTTAAGATTAGTTAAGCATTCATAAAAATGAAACCCATGGCATAAAAGAATTTATCTTTCGATCTTATGTAATGTATGTGTGTGAAAGTCTTTAGTGATAATCAGATCACTTTTCAGTCAATACTAATTAACAATAAGCATGAACTTGATCAAGGTTCAAATAAGCAATAAGGTATCCGTTCTCACAAGCTTTCAAGTTAAGCAAAGAAAAAATACATTACAGCTGGGGGAAGATCTCCTTAGACTGCCTTTTATAGGGCAGACCTTTCTTGATGGTGAACTACTCACACACCTTCATTAATTGTTCAACTAATCTCATAAATGAAGAGAGCTTAAAAGAAGAGTATT
Source organism: Euphorbia schlechtendalii (assembly GCA_949673415.1). NCBI lineage: Eukaryota > Viridiplantae > Streptophyta > Magnoliopsida > Malpighiales > Euphorbiaceae > Euphorbia > Euphorbia schlechtendalii. Next base: position 26,441 of record CATIWQ010219582.1, on the reverse strand, counting down.
AATGGAAGAAAAACAAGAGAGAAAAACAGTAAACTTAGATAATGATAAAGATGATGATAGTTGTTCTTCAAGGGATATCCCCTTAATTTCCCACCAATGTGGCTCGTGGCCCATATGGCCAAAATATTTTCCAAAGGCCAAGCTAATTTCAACCACACAATCAACCCAAAATTTCTATATATTGGTCCTTACAATCAATAAAACATGGCTACTTGTTTGTAAAGGCAACTAAAAAATAAACTATGTTAACTAAAAGCAAAAAGTTCCCATTCTCTTCCAACTAATCTCTCTTCTCTCTTTGGTGATGTGAGCAGCTGCTCTCCCTCCATCCAATCAACCGGCATCATCCTTTCACATCAGCTTTGGTGCATTTTTCTAGCTCTGCACAAGAGGTCTCCTTTTTCTATAAAAAACCTAAAAATCATGAAGACCTTCCTAAAATCTGCTCAATTATATTTAATTTCAAACCAATTATTTCAAGCTTTTAATGACATAATTTCTATCTATCACCCAACAATGACCTTGCTTTAATAGGAGGAATGTTTAACCAAATCGATTCAAATATTGAACTTCAACAAGCCATGGTGACCATGGCTGAAGCAGAGCGGTTGATTAAGGACCTTATAATGGTCAGAGTGAATAAACAACCGCTAGGTATCACTTACCTGGTGGAGAATAAAGCAAACAATTTTGAGATGAGGTCTAGATTCATCCAGAGCTCACACAAGTTCACCGGGAGAGCCATTAAAGATCCATACAAACACTTATATCATCCACAAGACAAGCTCTACAATGAAGCCACAAAGAGTCTCTTTAGACTTGGTAAATCTCAAAGCTTTCTTACTTTCTCTTGAAAATACCGCAATAGACTAGTTTTGCTATCTAGCACTAGGATCAATCACAACATGGGTAGAGATGTCCAAATTCTTTTAAGAAAAATGCTTTCCAGCAACGAGAGCAACCACTTTAAGAGGTAGATTTGCATAGTAAAGATGAAGGACACCGAGAATATCTATGACTTCTATGAGAGATTTCAGCACCTTGTCGCTTGTTACCCTCCTCATGGTTACACATCACAAGCCCTAGTTTAAATCTTCTATGAAGGACTCCTCAAGACTAGACAAGCAATCATTGACGTAAGAGCGGAGGAGCCCTCATCAATAAGTCTCCCAAATAGCTTGGGAACTAATAAAGATTATAGTGGATAATGCACAACAATTTGATGAATGTGACCATGAATCTACCTCAAGGACAGTTGGCGAGACCAACGGGTATGAACTCAATGATAAGATAGACAACTTGTCTAAGCTTGTCCACGCCATGGCTGTCAAGAATGAGGTCGCTAAAGCTTGTGAGATTTTCACAAAGACCAACCATGCAATGGATGGATGTCCTTGTATTGGTGATCCAGAATTTGAGCAAGTCCACGCAAAGTGTAACAATGGGAGTAGGCAAACATATGTGCTACCTCAACAAAGGAATTAGGCTGCATGGAAAGATAATCCTGCATTGGGATGGGGCAACAATGACTGCCAAAAACTAAAAGGACTACAAAACCAGGTTATTTTGAGACTTCTGCAACATATGATACAACTCCTACCGAGATAACCTCAACAACAAGTCAAGCAATAACAATAATTCAATAATTCCTTTCAAAGGAATCCCTATAACTTGTTCAATGCTCTCATTGAGGGTACACACAAGAGGTTTAAGATGATTAATGAACAAATTCAAGGGTTGCAAGGTAAATTTACAAATCTAGAAAAGCAAATGACCCAAATAGTGCGCTCTCTCTCTCTAAGATTGAGAATATGGGGAAACTTTCATCTCAAATGGAGGAGACCCAATGCAAAATGTTAGTGAGATCACTTTGAGAAGTAGAAAGGAGGTTGAGTCAACATTGCTGAGAGCAGAAGTAGAGGAAGAGATCATAGTGACTCTGCTGAAATGGAAGAAATAGTGATTCCAACGTAGACCAGGCCCCCTTTTTAGAGAGACTTAAAAAGATGAAGAAGGTGAAAGAGGAGAAGGAAATCTTTGAGACGTTAAAAAAAGTAGAGATCAACTAATAAGTGTAATGCATCAATGGGGTTAACAAACTTCTAATTTGTAATTATTTAAGATTTATGTATGATTTATTAATGTATTAATACATTAATTAAAGTTTGGAGTAGCAATGGAAATGCTTTGGGCCGTTTATATCGTTATCACCTTTCACAAGGAAGTTGATAATGATATGAATGGTGTCGTTACCATTGTTAACCCAAAAGATGACTATATTAAGCATGTTTGGCCTAGATTTATCTTTCTAAATATTTTTTTAGGTCACACCCACAAAGGGAATAAAATGTGATCCTGATAAAAGTCCTCACCATATTGCCATGCGGTCATTTTCACTAATAAAATCGACCAACATACGTGTAAATAAAAATGAACAATTTTCATGAAACAAGACTCCAAAAATCTTCATTGTTTTTACCTCGACCACACGGGTCTTGCCAAAATCCAAATCAAACATACATGGTACAGTTGGTACATATGTGTAAATATAGCGTCATATCTCGTGCTAACCTTTGTGGATGCAAGATAGATGTACGTTAGGATTTAATTTCCTTCGGGGTATCGCTTTCAATTTCAAAATCCAATGTAATATTCATTAGATATTGATGTATTCTAGGTGATAGTATCCCTTAGATTTCGATGTATTTAGGTGATTTGTAAAACCCCAAGCCCAATGATGTAATTAATACCCCGTAGAATAGGCGCATTTAATTTCCTACGTGTTTACTTTTCGCAATTTACTTACCATTTTATGCATGCGTGATAAACATAAACTAAAAATATCTAGTTTAGTTCAAATATTATAAATGTGATTTCTATCATAGTGTAATTTAACTCAAATGATGATGAAATAGATAACTCATCCCGGACCTGAATCTCTGAACTATGGTATCGCTTAAGCTTAACGGATCTAGGCTGTACCGAAATTTCCCATAAGAGCTGATCCGGGTGGCGACACTAAGTACCATAGGCTAGAGATTCCGATCTCGAGTCTTTTAAGCTTGAAAATCACACTTTTCAAAGTGAAACATCCAATGCGCATTTCCAAAAGCCCAAAATCTTTGTTTTCGAAAACCCCACTCCTCATCTCACGGGGCCGACGCCTCATGGTGTCCTCGCAGGACCTCCAAAACGTCATTCGGCCACACAACCACCATCAACTACCAATGAAAAGACACTTATTAGAAGTCAACCAATCATGAAAAGGTGCCTATACATTGTGGATTAAATCAAAGCTTCTCAACAATCATAATGAAGAGATGCAATCTTTCACCAATGGACACAACCCTTCGTTTGGATAAATGCAACCCTTCGAACTCTATAAATAGGGTTCCAAACCTTACAATTTTGTGCATCATAGAGTGCAGAAGAAAGGGGTGAAAGATAGTGCATAGTGTATAGATAGAGAATAAACATCTAGTTTTGCTACGTTCATAAGCGTTAGGGAGAAAATGTTTAAGTGATTCGAATCCCTGTTTCTATCACTAGATTTCTCTATATTCTCAAGCGATTTTTGTATAAGTGTACTTCAAATCACTTATCAATAAAAGTTTTCGTTCTTCAATATTCGTTTGTTCGATATTCACAAAGAATAGCATTCTAGCGGAGGTTCTGTACGGGCCGAGACCGAATTCAAAGCAGATACAAGAATTGCGAGAATTGACGACTCCCATTAAAGAGTGGATACAGTTTGATCAACTTTAGCTTTCACTTGCATACCTTACAAATTTTCTTTGCTTTCTTCTTATACTTTCTATTTCGAAGTTTATGATATGTCTATGTGTCATAATGCGTATTTCGTGTTAAGTCTTTTATGTTAATCAAGTTATATGTATTAGAGTTAATTTTAAGAGTAATTTCAGGGTTAACAATATTATGTATAATCATTGGATCTATGATATAACGTTGTTTAGTGAGCCAACATTTTTGGAATGGTAACATGCTAAATGTGGCTATGTAAGAGTGACCTGTACTAAGCATAGTATTGACATTGTCCAAGTTTATATAACTGTCTTAATTCGTTTGCGCTAGATTTAGAAAAGTCATTTCATGTGTTGCTCTGTGGTGAATAATTGAACATCTGAGTATTTAGAACGAGTCTGTTAGATTAGTTTAGTGAATCGTAACATCTTTGTTGAACTTGCATTCTTTCTCTACTATCCTAATTTCGTAGGGAAAATCTATATATTTAGATTATCTAATCTTTCATACCTATATTTACTCATTTTTCATTCTAATCTTTCTTTCCTAACCTTTACTTCAATATATTTTATTTTCTTTATTTTTTCTTCCTTTTTTATCTTTAGAACTAGTCCTTTCCCTATGGGATCGATATCTTTTAAAACTACATCGCAATTGTATACTTTCAGTTATCATCATTTTTCTATTTTATAAGAAGTATTGACAACACCTATATTTTTCATGAACAAGTTTTTGGCACCATTGATATATAGTCGAATCTTGTGAACAAACTATTAAACTTATTAGTAGAAAAGTGGCGAACACTATGTTCAGAGCATTACCAGTTGATGTGTGATTTCTTTCTTTTGGTGACTATGTTCCCTTAGAGCAATTTGACAGGACTTTGTTAGCATTAGCTTCCAAACTAGGAGAGCCTCTATGATTGATCCACATGGATCTTCACCGACTAAAACCTCATTGAGAAAGAACCCATAAGTAAACAGTAGTTGCTAGACCACTCGAAGACCAACCTGAAAATAAACTGAGAAGGCTCACTTTAGAAAGAGCCTTCAAAAGAATTCTTTGTTTGTTTGGAGAAACTCATGGAGGATCTCCCACAACGAATGAAGAGAGAGATGTCGAACTTAGAGAGAAAAAGCTGAGCTAAAGAGTGTGTGTGTAGAGAATAATGAGAGGGGAGGGCTATATATAGGGAAAAAGGGGGAGTGTCAGACCCCCCCTTAACACTTGGTGGGATGGGAATATCCCATCCCACCTGAGCAGGTTAGCCGCACAAGTCATAATGACCCATGGGCTAACCCACTAGCCATTGAGCAAGGCAAGCCCTTGAGGGGCTTGCCTTGCTACCGCAAGCCCAAGCTTATGGCCCGCGCAAGCGCTACCAAGGGCATTTTTTGTAGGGGTAGCCACGCAGGCCCCACTTCGAACAACCTGTGTTCGTTTGGGGCTCACTCGCAACGGGAAAAATTCCCTTACTCCGCTTTGTATAATTTTTCCCTTTTATCTCTTTATTCTCTTTAATTATTAATTTTGTCAAAACAATTAATAATTCTTCTAACAAATTCGACAACTTATATTTTCGGCATAGACCTAGTCTATAGGTTCTTTACTTAGTTTTATAAAGAACCAAAGTGTGTGACCTCATAGGATCCAAAAGCATAGAGCCGCTAGAGGTTAACCTAAACTTGGCTTCCCATCAAAGAACCTTTAGGCTTAGTGTTCTAGACCGATATGGAACCCGATAGCTATAGAGAATCAAATGGACTTTCTAGCAAAGGTGGATGATCCCCCGATACTTTGACTATCACGTGCTTGTAACTTGATCCAGTTCTGCAATAGTAACCAATACAATACACTCCTTCTATCAGGCTAAGTACCATCAAGTTTATTGAGCTCGGATTAAGTATTAGCTCATGTAATAGCAGTAAATATCCTAGAATTAGACTTGTTTATGAAGAATACCACTCAGCCATTATGTATAGAGATTGACTAGAAACCCAATCTATCAATCTTATACTCTGATCAGAGGTTCATGAGCATGTCACTTCAACAAGGGGCCTTAAGATACATCTCTAATTATATCAATATATCACGAGCGATGGATCCCGTCTTCACTACTCAGCTTACCAACATGTGATCATCACTATAACTGTAATCACCCATGTCATCCTGATCACCAGGGTATGAATAAGTATGACCCAAAGTATAGCAACTCCTACACAAGGTAACCAGTATCTCAGGTCTGAGGATACTTGTACTGCTAATGCAATAAGACATAACACCAATACATGGATATAGTTATTTCTGAGAGTCTATCTTATAGCAGTCTCTAATATATTACTCAAATACATTCATGTGTTAACTCAAGGTAACACCTTCAGCTCGTGAGATTTACTACTTGGATCTAATCCAAGAAGTAAGCCTAAACATGCTAGTCTTCAATTCCATTGATGTCCAATCTCAATGAAACTATGACTAGGGATATTTAGACTATTAATAGTAACACGTATGTGCAGTTCACACACCACATAGCTCCCACTATGTCCTCGCACTGTTACTTTATTAAGTAGTCATGGACTTTGTCTCATGAATGCGCATATACATATTTAATATTATACATATATGATACTAGCGAGATACATAAATAAATAGAGTGCACTGATAACAAACAAAGATGTCTTAATTATTATTAATAATAATTCAAAATTGTTTGTACATTATAGCTCATAAAAATAAATTACCCTAATTGCCTTTAGGGCATACATCATGTCTAACAATCTCCGACTTGCAATAGAGCTAATTACCCATGTACCTCATTCCATACTTGTTAACATGTTGGTCATGTTTAACTTGAGTTAATGGGTTAGTTAGCCATCTGCTAGATTATGATCTATTGAGATGTATTCCAAATTTATATATTTTCTTGCAACCATCTCTTGAACGAGATAGTACTTTCTAAGTATATGTTCATTTCTTTGACGAGAACGTGGTTCCTTTGCTTGAACAATAGCCCCGTTGTTATCACAATACACCTCTAATGGATTAACAATGTTGGATACCACATCGAGATCACCAAGAAATCCCTTAAGCTAGATAGCTTTCTTAACTACTTCTGAAGTAGCTAAATACTCAGATTTTGTGGTTGAATCGGTAGCTGTTTCTTGTTTGAAACTTTTCCAAACAACCACCCCTATATTTAACATAAACACATAACTTGACTGGGACTTATAATCATCCCTGTCAGACTGAAAACCCGCGTCGCTGTATCCCTTCAAAGTGAGATCACCTTCTCCATTTACTAAAAACATATCCTTAGTCCTACATAAATATTTAAGGATAGTTTTAACAGCTATCTAGTGCTTCTCACCTAGGTCAGATTGAAATATGCTTGTGATGTTCAACGCATGTGAGACATCAAGTCAAGTGCATACCATAGCATACATGATAGAACCTATCGCTGAGACATAGGGTATTCCATTCATGCATCGTCTCTCCTCTTATGTTCTTAGAAACTCATATTTAGAAAGGTTGATCTTGTAAGACCTAGCAGCCTTCTAGATCTATCTCGGTAGATTTTTATACCGAGTATAAAGCTACTTCTCCAAGGTCTTTCATGGAGAACTTCTTTGACAACCATGACTTAATTGTCTGAAGAAAAGGAATATCGTTTCCTATTAAAAATATGTCATCGACATATAATACAAGGAAAATGATCGCACTCCCACTAGCCTTCTTATATACAAAGGGCTCATTAGCGTTTGACACAAAACCAATTTCTCGGATTATCTCGTCAAACCTAATATTCTAACTCCTTGATGCTTGCTTAAGTCCATAAATAGACTTCTATAACTTGCATAACTTTGAGCCATCCTTGGATGTAAAACCCTCGGGTTGCACCATAAACACATTCCTCTCAAGATTTCCATTAAGGAATGTTTTCTTCACATTTTTTTCAGCCAAATCTCGCAATCTAATGAGCGGCGATAGCAAGGAGTATCCTGATAACTTCAGCATGGCCACTGGTGAAAAAGTCTCATCATAGTCAATGCCTTCTTTTTCACTATACCCTTTTGCAACTAGCCTTGCTTTATAGGTAATTATGTTATAGTCCATGCTAGTTTTATTCTTGAAAACCCATTTACATCCTATGGGCTTAATCCCACTTGGAGCATCAATCATGCTCCAAACTCAATTTTCGTACATGGTGTCAATCTCTGACCTCATAGCTGTAAGCCATTTGTCTGATTCTGAGCCTTCCATTGCCTCCTTGTAAGTCCTAGGCTCATCATCTTCCATAAGGAAGAGATGTTTATCATCATAGATGAAAAACCTGTATCGCTCGGGAGAGATTGGAGCTCGGCCTGACCTACGTAATGTCGATGTTATAATAGGCTATTCCATGCTTACACTTTCTTGTGTAACAATTGTAGATAAAATTAGTTGATTGTTTGTTTGATCTTCTTGAGTGCTCAGCTCAAGATTGCTCCCACTAGCTTTTGCAAGTATATGCTCCTTCTCGAGGAATTGAGCATTTCTAGAAACAAGGACGTTTTGTTCCTTGGGATCAAAGAAGGTATACCTTATAGCCTCCTTAGGGTAACCTTCAAATAGACACTTGTCAGACTTAGCACCAAGCTTATCTGAACTCATCCTCTTTATATAAGCAAGACATCCCCAAACTCTCAGGCAAGAAAGAGCGGGTTTCTTACCATACATTAACTCATATGGAATTTGATCAACTAATTTAGAGGGCACTCTGTTTAGAATATAAACTGTACCATCAAGTGCATAACTCTAATAGGATCTGCTGAGTTTTTCTTAGCTCATCATGGATCGAACCATATCGAGTAGGTTTCGATTCCTCCTTTCTCACACTCCATTGTGTTAGGCTATATAAGGAGGTGTTCATTGGGATAAAATACCATTATCCCTTAGATAATCCTGAAACTCTTGGCTTAAGTATTCACCTCTTCGATCAGATCAAAGGGTTTTGATACTTTTCCCAAGTTGTTGTTTCTCCACTTTGGTTCTTAACTCTTTGAATTTCTCAAAACTTTCAAACGTGTGCCTCAAAAGGTACAAATAACCATATCGCGAGTAATCATCGATAAAGGTTATGAAGTAGACAAAACCCTCATGTGTCTTAACACTCATTAGACCACATACATCGGAATGTATTGTTTCCAAAGTACTAGTGGCACGTTGTCCCTTTCCTTTGAAAGGTTCTTAGTCATCTTACCCTTGAAACAAGGTTCGTACGTACCATAGGATACCCATTTCATTGGGCCTAAGTCTCTACATTTATGTAACTTAGTTAAGCGAGTCTCATCTATATGGCCTAGACAATAGTGCCATAAGTATGAGGATTCCTTATTATCTAATCTTGATTTCTTAATAATGTTCATATTTAGAATTTTGATTTTAGTATCTAGAACGGAAATTCCATCCATAGATATTCCACAAGCATATAGAACGTTATCATGTCGAATTTGACATTTACTATTAGAAAATAAAATTTCATTTCCCTTTGTTGCTAAAAGTGCAACAGAAATAATATTCTTAGTGACGGTAGGAATATAATAGCAATTGTTCAAAACTAAAACTAGGCCACTAAGCAAACGAAGGTTATATGTCCCTACAGTTGTTGTATATACACGTGCTCTATTTCCAACTCTTAAGTCTATTTCCCTCTTTGCAAGAAACCATAATTCCCCAATCCCTACATAGAAGTACAAATATGAGTATCACAACTAATATCAAATACCCAAGTACACTCATAGGGAACTATAGAGAAACTCTCTAGTATGAACATACCTCCAGATATTCGAGCCACAACTATCAGCTTCTGATGAGCTTTCTTTTGACTTTTAAACCTTTTATCTTCAAGTTAAGGTCCTCAGTATTTTCTTGCTCTTTGAGTTTATTTCTAAACTCAATTTCATAAATCTTGAGCAAATCCATAAGTTGGGTCAAGGTACATTTAGGAGAACACTCCTTGAGTGTCTTCTTCAATGAATCATATTTATTGGGTAATACCCTCAATACCATTTCCCTTAAAGACTTCTCATTGTACTTAACTCCCAAATCTCTTAATTTCTCTGAGTTGTCATAAATGTTTACAACCATCTCTACTGCTGAGGTGTCTCCCCACAATCTACTATGGAACAGTTCATCTTCTAAATATTCCATCGAATTGAGATGATGAATCATGGTTGCTAGATCTAACCCTTTGTACACTAGTGCATAATTTGATAGCATGTGGTCTAACATGAGTTTTGCAACAAACTCACAGTTTCCCTTGTGCTCCTCATAATCATTCATCTCACATGCAATAGCATTCTTACCGGGATGTTTTGGACTAGGATCAGTCAAAACATAATCCAGGTAGTAGTTCTGAAGAACTCCTCTAACAATCTAAAACCACTCATTGAAGTTATAAACATCATATTTTATGTCAACAAGAGGACCGATGTCAATGCAAGTATTTTCATTACTGATCATATTCAACCTAGATATAAAAAAGAATTTGTTTATAAATTAGTATATGAACTACATGCATTTAATATAAGGTCTTTAATTAAACACATATTTCTTACTATTTTGTATAACATTCAAATAACCCATTCTATTTAAATTCAAGAAATTTGGTTGAACTTATTTTCCTTAGTAGGTAGCATCTATAGCCACTCATCATGACCCCCAATATTGCAGGTCAAGCCACAATAAGATAACCATGGTTGGATCTTGTAATTGCTAATCCATTTGTGTTCTCTTTCTCGAGACATGTGTACCCGATTATATGACTCCTCAAATGTGTCTCCAATTTGGCATTAGCTCCAATAATATGGACAACTAACCCATTTTGGTTAAGGCTTTAACCCTATCTAGTATTTTGACCAAACACATGTTAAGGGAAGGCATGTTGTACATGTGCTTACATCAGTTAATAAGGTTCGTATCACAACTTATGATGGGAAGACTATATATCACCTTAATATTGTTGTGAGAATTTTATAGGTGCCGCTGGTCTCGCCCTAGTCTAGGTCATATATGATGGACATGATTATGAAAATAATAATTTTGGGCTATTTGGAATTATTAACTCTAAGGGATCATGCTTTGGACTAGTATATTATAATCATTCCATTATGCCAAGACTCCACATAGCATGCAAAACAAACAAGGTTCATGTTTAAGTCATTGCACCTATGTCTTTAATTTAACAACTTAAACCATGTTTGTAAAACCATATGCAGAATCTAATTTCTATACTAGAAATCAACTAAGTCATAAAAGTCCCTTGGGTTATTTTGAGTCTAATACCAATAGAGATTTTCAAGTAGGAGAGGCCTCCCTTGAAGTGAATGAGAAGCCAAGTCCAATCCTTGCCAAAATAACCATGTGAACTTTGATTCGTTGTACCACGGATAACTATGATTTAAAGATTTCGTTCTGTAATTAAGTGAAGTACAAGACAACCCTCAAACAAAGCATTTACATGTGTGGTAAAACATTGATAATTTATATGATAATCACCTAGACTAAGTTTGAGCAAAACCTTAATCTAGTTATCACATCATTTTCTATTACAAGAATTGAACCCTAAGTAATGCATAGCAAACTTTAATCAATTCATAGAAAACAACATTATAACACATTATTATCAATCATGCATAGCATAAGTGAGGCTCTGATACCACTGCTGGTTAATTAAGATACTAATTGAACATGCAAACATTGCAAGGTGGAATTTCAAAACAAAAAATTAACCAAGGAACTCTTAATCATGCCATGATTGATATAATCTAGGTTAAAACATTCCATAGATGCTTTTCGGTTTATAAAGCTTATAAAAGAAACCTAGCATCTATGTTTAGAGCATTACAAGTTGATGCGTGCTTTCTCTCTTTTAATGATGGTGTTCTCTTAGAGCAATTTAGTAGAACTTTGTTAGCATGAGCTTCCAAACTATCATTAATGATGGAGATCCTCTATGATTGATCCACAAGGATCTTCACCGATCAAAACCTCATTGAGGAAGACCTGTTAATAAACAGTAGCTTCTAGACTACTCGAAGATAAACCCGAAAATAAAATGAGAAGGCTCAATTTAAAAGAGACTTCAAAAGAATTCTTCATTTGTTTGGAGAAACTCATGGAGGATCTTGCACAACAATGAAAGGAGAGATGTCGAACGTAAAGAGAAAAAGCTGAGATGAAGAGTGTGTGCGTGTGTGTGTAGAATAATTAGAGGGGAGGCCTATAGATAGGAAAAAGGGGGGAGTGTTAAACTCCCCCTCTAACACTAGGTGGGATGGGAATAGTCCATCCCACCTTAGCAAGTTAGCTGCGCGGGTCATAATGACCCGCTAGCTAACTCATGAGCCTTTAAGCAAGGCAAGCCCTTGCAGGCTTGCCTTGCTATCTCAAACCCAAGCATGCGGCCCACGCTAGCGGGCTTGCACTGCAAGCCCTACCAATGTGCATGGGCTTGCCCCACAACTAGTGGCTTGTGAGCTTTTCAGTTCACAAGGCAGCGTAGGCCCCACTAAGAAACAACCCGTTCGTTTAAGGCCCACTCGTAATGGGAAAAATTCCCTTGCTCTGCTTTGTGTAATTTTTCTCTATTATCTCTTTTTTCTCTTTAATTATTAATTCACCAATTAATAATTCCTCTAACGAATTCGACAACTTATATTTTCGGCATAGACCCAGTCTATAGGTCCTTTACTTAGTCAGATAAAGACCCAAAGTGTGTGACCTCATTGGATCCCAAAGTATAGAGCTGCTAGAGGTTAACCTAAACATGGCTCCCCATCTGGGAACCTTTAGGCTCAGTGTTCCAAACCGATATGGAACCTGATATCTCTAGACGATCAAATGGGCATTCTAGCAAAGGCGTATGATCCCCTGATACTTGGAACATCACGTGCTTGTGATTTGATCCTATTCTACAGTAGTAACCAATACAATACACTCCTTCCATCAGGTTAAGTACCATCTATTTTATTAATCTCGGATTAAGTGTTAGCTCATTAAATAGTCGTAACTATCCTAGAATTTGACTTGTTCATGAAGAACACCACTCAACCATTATGTACCAAGATTGACTAGAAATTTTATCAATCTTATACTCTGATCAGAGGTTTATGAGTGTGTCACTTCAACAAGGGGCCCTACGGTACATCTCCCACTATATTACTATATCAGAAGTGATGGATCCCGTCTTGACTTCTTGGGTTACCAACATGTGATCATCACTATACCCATAATCACTTGTGTCATCCTGATCAGTAGGGTATGAATAAGTATGACCCTAAGTATAACAACTCCTACATAAGGTAACTAGTATCTTAGGGGCGAGGATACTTGTATTGCTACTACAATAAGACATGACACCAACACATGTATATAGTTATTTTTTAGTGTCTGTCTTATAGCGGTCTTTAATGTATTACCCGAATACATTCATGTGTTAACTCAAGGTACCACCTTCAGCTTGTGAGATCGGCTGCTTAGATCTAATCCAAGGAGTAAGCCTACACATGCTAGTCTTTCTGTTCCATTGATGTCTAGTCTCAATAAAACTATGACTAGGGATATTTAGACTATTCATAGTAACACGTATGTGCAGTTCTCACACCACATAGCTCCCACTATGTCCATGCACTTTTACGCTATAAAGTCGTCATAAACTTTGTCTCATGATTGTGCATGTAAATATTTAATACTATACATATATGATACCAGCAAGATACATAAATAAATAGAAATCACTTATAAGCAACAAAGATGCCTTAATTATTATTAATAATAATTCGAAACTGTTTGTACATTATAGCTAATAAAGATATATCACCCTAATTACCTCTAAAGCATACATCATGACTAACAAGTGTCACTTTAATAAGAGGCCTTAAGGTACAACTCCCATTATATCACTATATTAGGAGCGATGAATCCCATCTTGACTACTCAGCTTTCCAACAAACGATCATTGCTATACTCATAATCATTTGTATCATCCTGAACACATAGGTATGAATAAGTATGACCTAAAGTATAGCAACTCCCACACAAGGTAACTAGTATCTCAAGTTTGAGGATACTCATACCGCTATTGTAAAAGACATTACACCAATACATGGATATAGTTATTTTTGAGTGTCTATCTTATAGTGGTCTCCAATGTATTACCCAGATACATTCATGTGTTAACTCAAGGTACGACCTTCAACTCTTGAGATCGGCGGCTTTGATCAAATCCAAGGAGTAAGCCTATACATGCTAGCCTGTCCGCTTCATTTATGTCCAATCTCAATGAAAATATGACTAGGGATATTTAGACTTTTCAGAGTAACACGTGTGTGAAGTTCTCACTCCACATAGCTCCCACTATGTCCTCACACTTTCACTCTATGAAATAGTCACAGACTTTATCTTATTATATCAAAAAACATATACTTATACTTGATATCATATATATAATAACAGAGAGATACATAATTTAGAAACAATCACCGATACATAACAAAGATGCCTTAATATTGATGAACAATAATATGAAATTATTTATACATTTATATCACCCTACATACCTCATCATGTTTAATACACAGCATACATCGAGATGCTCGAGAAGTTTACTACTCTCGAGAATCAGGACTTGTTCAATAACTCTTTGCAGCTCAGTGCAAAGACCTTCAGACTTGCTATGATGCCTTAGAATTCAACATCAAGACTCTTTGTGATCATCTCCAACTCTTGCCATTCAAGCATCATGCTCACTAGTAAGACCAAGACTAGTTCTCTACCTATTCCTCCTCTCCATAGGGACAGTAACAAATCTTTTTACCCTTTTTTCTTTTTTTCCTTTTCTTTTTATTTTTTTATTTTCTTTTTTAGGATATTTGCATTAAGGGAAATGCAAAATTTAAGCTTGGGAGGGGAATATATCTTTTTTGTTTTTACTTTCTCTTCTTTTGATATTTTTGTGTTTTTACTTTTTAGGATTTAGTCTCTTTACTCTGAATTCCTTCATTTTCCCCCCTTGATGTAAATACTTAAATTTATGTTTGTATATGAAGATCAAATTTTAAAAAAGTTAGTCTCTCAATTCTACTTTTCTCTCTTTAATTTCCACAATGACCTGCTTTGTACTCTAACCTGTTACAAAGGAATGAGGAAATATAAAAAAGAGAGACACTTTTATAATGACTAATTAAAAAAGTAACAAAGACTGAGTTAACTAACCGTACTTGGCATTGAGAGCTTTCTTAAGAAAAGTTTGCTCCGGTGACTAAAATTTGAAAGTCACTTTGTAATATTCCAAATGAATGCCTTAAAGATTTAATATTTATCTTTTGCATTTAGACTTGGTTTATTTTACCAGGGTCTCTTTACCTTTGGACCTTCACCGAGACCTTAAATCATTCTTTTCAATAAACTTGGTGGTTTATTTACTTGCTATATTTTCTATTTTGTTTGAGTCTTAGAAGAAATATCATTGTTTGGTTAGTAACCAGGTGATGACTCTTTCATAGGTGCACTTTTAGAACGAAGAGCTTGACTTGGCTCATAACTAGGTGAAGTCTCTTTCATAGGGCCTAAGAAGAAAGAGTATTATTTGGCTAGTAACTAGGCAATGACTGTTTCATAGATTTTATTTTCCGCAAAGAAAAAAATTGAAATTAAAAAAATTGAAAAAGAAAAAATCGAAAAAATTGGAAAGTTAGAAAAAAAATAGTCTCATTATTTATTTTTATTTTTGGCTATGTGTCTAGGGACCCCACTAAGTGAAGAGACTAACTTAAAAGGTAATTGTGAAGTTTTCCTTTGGATACTTAGAATCTTAAATAAATTCAACCAAGTAATTCTTGGACTTTCGAGCAAGGACTTTATTCTTTCTTAAGGATAACTCTTTTATTGGACTATCGGTGCTTGATAAAGAACTCTACCATGATCTCGGTGAAAGATCTCAGTCTCTTTGTGAAAATTTTTAGGGTCCTTGTGTTGTTCTTATTCTCTTTTCTTTCTGATCTTTGTATTCATATTTGAGGATAAGCATGGAATAAGTGTGGGGAGATTTGATAGGTTGTAAATCCAATATGTTTTTATGCTTATTTCTACATCTTTATAAGCATGCATTAATCCTTATGGACTTTGTTACTACTATTTTCTATCATTTCAGAGTTTTTAGGTGATTTGGATGAAAGTTGGTTAAAATGGTTTAAAGTAGCACTTCACCGAGATCTCGGTGTGTCCACCAAGAGCAGTAGCTAGTCCCATTGATAACCGCAAATTCCAAAATCTTCCAAAACATCAAAGATATATCCAGTTAGAAAATAAGAGCGTTAAAAGTCAAGGGATAATCATCAGCTCGGGCAAAGTCTATCTTTAAGGAGTTTTGATTAAAGGAAGAGTTATTCCCCTTCACAAACACTATCTTGAGGGAGGATAAGCCTCTATCATTATTATCTCCAAGTAAAGACTAGAGGATAAATTCAAAGAAGAACAAGTACAATCAAACATAAAGATTAAAAGGGAAGTAATAGATTCAGCCAATTTACTATAAATAGAGGTCGAGTCCCACAAGAAGGCCAGTCCAATTTTGCATAGTTTAGTCTAGTCCAAATTAGCTTATAGTTAGCATTATTATTTTTGTTCTTAGCTTTCCAATTCCGGCCTCTTAGAATCAACTTTATTTGTTTTTTAGTTTAATTTAGTAGTTTTGCATTCCAACGCTTTTAATTCAAGTTTATTTCAAGTTGCATTATGTTATTCATAAGCTCTTTTACTTTACTCGCAATTTTTACATTCAGTCTTTTTACTTTTTATTACCTTTAAATTCAGTCATGTCTAGCTAAGTTCCTAGTGACTTGATCAAATAAGGGTCAAGATCATGTTTGATTAATGTGAGGACTTAAACTTGAGCACAACAATCTACAAGGTGACTTATTTGTTGATATTGATACCTACTTTTATTGAATCTTCAAACTCTCTGTGGTCTGATCAGCCGCAAGTTAAGTCTTTGTGATTTATTCTTATCTCTAACTTTTGCATTCGTAACTGTACCTAAGAAGTCTATTCATCACCGAGACTAGAGATATAACAATCTAACGATTGTTAGGAGTTTTACTACATGTCGATTAAGGTTTTGGCTTTTCAAGTTTCCATTGCTATTTTTCAGCGAGCACTTTGGCATGACATTGAGAGTCATAGTGAGTAAGAAGGTGATTGAGGCGCAAAGTACAGTCCCCATATGAAGTAAGGAAGAGTTACTAACGTGTACGGTGAGGAGTACTAGTATAAATAAACCTAAGTCCTGGTGCAATTTATCCCTTGTTCAGTGACCATTATGATACAAGGTTTCCCCTAAATTGGTTGAGTCATTCTTTTATTATTTGTTTTACTCGTTATTTTAAGTTTTCAGTTTTCAACTCACAACATTTTTAAAGAAAAAAATCCGGTCACTCTAGTCATTATAATTAGGAAATACTTAGTAATTATCGTTTCATGTGGATTCGATCCTTGTTACCTCTAACAACAAGTTACTTTTTCATGCATAGATTATTTTTTGTGGTCTCAACACCCATCAAAATCCTAAAATCAACTTATTTGCAACAAATGAAAATTGGTAACCATAACCCTTCTCATTCCCCTCTCCGGCGCCACAATCGCAAATGTCACCGCCTCCATTGCCACCAACATCGTCGCCTCCCCCACCTGTTCAAATCACCAGTAAGATTCCATTGTTTACCTCCGGAGAAACAACTTACACAAGAAATTGAACCTCATATTAACAACAAAAATCCAAATAGATAATAAAAGTTACAAAACAATGCTAAGTTTTAAAAGTTCATTCCCCCTAACTCCAAGTGCTTTGATGGAATCAAAATTGAAAAGTTGAATTCACCACAACCCCATTACATCATGGAACACAAAGCAGAGCACAAAGCAAATTTATATTCTTTTAAATAGATTAAGCTCAAGGAAAAGTAACTTCTCCATGGATTTCCTACCTTTACCTGGTACTTGTCCAACCATAGCTTTGGATCCACTTGATACTATCTTCTTCACTCCAGAAGGAAGCTTGATCCTAACAAGCAAAATTGAGACAGCTTAAAGAATAAAAGGGTAAGGAGCTGCTAATGCCTAAAGCCAATATACTAAGTTTGGATGCGGTAATTGTTTGAGAAATGCTTCCGTTAGCTAAATGGCGATATAGGGATTTCGAAACTAAGCATAATCTAATTCAATTAAGAGCTATCACAGCCACTACACACAAGGTCCACTATTAGTCACCATATTCCTACACAGGAATTAGAGCCATGGCTAGGGATGGCAATGGGTCGGATCTAGATCTAATTTTGACCTATATTTCTATCATTTCAAGGTTAGCCCAAGGTAGATGGTACTTGTGTCAGGCTTTAAATGATGAAAATATGGGTCCAGATCAGATCCAGATCCGGCCCATTGCCATCCCTAGCCGTGGCGGAGGCGACTACTTTGGCAGTGATGATGTTGGCAGCGCGAGGGGAATGAGAAAGGGGCATGGTTCTCAATTTTGCATTTGTTACAAAATAGTTGATTTTAGTTTTTATTTTGAGCGAAAGAAGAATAAATGTGATTTCCTTAAAATGCAACTTGCCACGTTAGATAAAATTCCTTGTTTTGATAACGGTTTGAATCCTCATATCTCTTTTCAAGACCCATAAAATCACATACACTATTTTAAAAATGATTTAAACCTAATGATAAACTTTTTTTATAGTTTACCCTTATCTTTACATCCGTAATAGGAATTAGAATTGGTGTCTTTATACAAGTTTATGTAATTATTAAAATATATGTGTGTATTTTTTGATGTCATAACTGCATTTAAAATATTTGTTTTGTATGGTACCAAAGAGCCAACAAAAATACAAAAGCAATATGAGGGAATTAGTAATAAATTATATAGGCCACACCATATCCATATACGAGGGATCCTATTTAATAATAAGTTGTCATTCCCATGTGCCTTCTCTTATTTCTTTGTGGCAAATTGCCATTAAACGTGGTGAACCTATCAGCGTCAATTGGTATAAAATTATTACAGTTAATGAACTGTACTGAATACTAGTATTTCTTAACGAAAAAGATTGCAAATACGTCTTTTATCTTTTTTCTCATTAAATTTTTTTAAAATCTCTCACATTGACCTAAAAATTAGGAAATGTATCACCAATTCCCAACTTATACCATTTCATATGCAGCTTCTCCCTAACTTTTGAAAAATTTCAAAAGTAACCTCCTCAATTCAAAAAAATTGCACAAGTTTACCTCTTGTACCCAACGTGTGAAGATTAAGTAATGGAAAAATATAAAGATAAAAACTTTTTATTTAAATATTTTTCAAGAAAAAAAGATTGCAAATAATGTTTACCAAAGATAATAATAGTACACAGGTTGTAATTACATTATATATATGCAAGAAACCTCAACTCATTAATTCGGTAGGTGACACCAATGCATGAGAAGGTGCAAGAGTGAAATTAGATTGGCCACCAAATATTATTCCTTCCATCTACTAAATATTGTCATTTTAACTAATTCATAGCTTTTAAGATAATAATTAACCGAATAAGGTGATTTACTAATTTACCATTTCATAAATGTCATACTTTATTTTCAAGACTTCATTAATATGTTCAAATATTGATTCCTATAACATTCTCATCTTGTTATTGGACATTAAATTATAGTTACACTGAAAGTTGAACAAATTAATAGGGGTAAGAATGAAAAACTTAAAAAAGTATATTGGAAATACAAAATGACAATAAAAAAGATATCATAAAATCTCTCTAAAACGACGATATTTAGTAGACGAAGGGAGTATGTATTATTTTGAGGATATAAAAAGTGATTGGTTCGTTGTTGTTTAAAATGAAAAAATCTTCCACCCCTAGATATTTAGGTTGTTTTAATTTTAACATTAAATTTTTCGTTATGTTTTATTTAATTTCATAGTATTAAGCTATCTTCAATTGAAATTGTGCAAACTAATGTAACAATCAATTATAATTACAAGTTTGAATTCACCCTCCAATTTACAACCTTTTTTAATAGTTTGAAATACTTAATGGGCAAAATTTTTTTAAGTAAAAAATTGATTCGAGGTTTAATTGTGATAGAGTTTGATAAGGATGTCAACGTAGTTTAGATGCTTATCTTCTCTTGTGACTCCATATTTATAAAATAATATTTAAAACCATCATAAATTTTTTGCTCGAGATATTTTTTATTTATATTATGACGACAATATGTGTTCTTATTCTTATTAATATAAAACATTCGAAGCAAACACCCAGTTTCATTCAAATAAACCTCGCAGAGACAATTAATTGTAATTCAGAAAAAATATTGGACAACAAGGGACCGTTTGCTACACCAAACAAAACAGAATAACACAGATCAGGGCGGAATAACAAATGTGTTTCTTAAGGAATCCTCTAAATTTCCTATTCCATTTTTTCATATTCCTCTATTGGGTTAAAATCCAACGAATAAACTTGTAAAGCAAGTTTAATCAAAAATAGAACTTGTAAAAGGCTAATGAGTTAGCCGACAATGTATCAAATGCAGTCAGTTAATGTCTACCCAACTTCTAGTCCTCTCCATCTTTATAACCGTTTGTTTTTTTTCCGTCTGATCCACTTTCACTTTTACTCTCTGCAATATCTGTACTTTACTCTGCGCAAAATATCTCCTCTCTTCATCATCATCATGGTCCAATCAAAGAAATTCCGAGGTGTCAGGCAACGCCATTGGGGTTCTTGGGTTTCCGAAATTCGTCATCCTCTCTTGTACACCTCTATCCTAACCTTTCCATTTTGCCTCTTTAATTTTCTTTCAATTTATCCGAATAATGAATTCGAGTTTGATATATATATGTACAGGAAAAGGAGAATCTGGCTGGGGACATTTGAAACAGCAGAAGAGGCAGCGAAAGCCTATGACCAGGCAGCAATCCTGATGAGCGGCCGAAACGCAAAAACTAACTTCCCCATAACCGAAAACCCAACAGGGAATCCGACACTGAGCAATCCTCATTCTTCTTCTGCAAATGAAACAAATGATTTATCAGAGATTCTGCACGCCAAGTTGCGGAAATGCAGCAAGGCGCCATCCCCGTCGCTGACCTGTCTAAGGCTCGACACGGAGAATTCCAACATTGGGGTGTGGCAGAAACGAGCGGGACAGAAGTCGGATTCTAATTGGGTCATGACGGTGCCGCTTGGAAAGGGAAACCAGGATGTTCCTATTGGTTCGTTTCCGTCAGAGGCGTTTCTTCCGGGGCCTGAAATGAGCGGTGAAATGGAAGAAGAAGAAAGGATTACAATGCAAATGATTGAAGAGCTTCTGAACAGGACTTGTTCAATCCCTTCCTTTGGGGATTTCAATCCGACTAATGCTGGTTATTTCTTTTGAGCGTCGTTTGATTTACGAAATAAAATTAAATGGGGCGGGGCGGGACTTAATGGTTACATACGTACAATATTGACTATTCTAGTACAGCCTAATATTCCATTATACGAACAATATAACTATTTAATATCTGGGTTTTACTTTAAGGAAGTATGTGTATATATCATATATCTTATATAAAATATGATATTATATACGTTACATATCGACATTTTATTTCCGTGAATAATTATATAGGCTCTTTTGTTATTTTTTTTCCAAGTACAGTATATTGTGATAATTTTAGTGTTAGTGTATGGCCATCTTTTATTATTCTCTTTTGCAAGTCGAGTGTTATGCGATTTATCACATTTCAGTGGAAGTTTTTGTGTGTGAATAATAATAATACAGGGATGCTTTTATATAGAAAATATACAAAACAATTATATTACACAGTGAAAGTAAGAAGAAACTTATTTCTTTCTAAGAAAACTTTAGTAGAGTATGTATTGTGTTTGATTCAAGCTGGAAAATCAAATAAGCATTTGAGTGGTCTAAGACGACTTAAATTCAATTCATTTCTGTCACATGCGGTTATAAAATTACATTAAAAAAGTTTATTTCATCTCATATACGCCTAAGAAACATGAATCTCAAATTTGTATACAGTATATTATTCAATAAATATTATTGGAGAGAATCGACCAAAAAGTTTATGTAAATGATCAGTAAGCCATGAGATATTTGGCTATACAGCAGAGAATATATAGTGTTTTGTAACTATGACAAATATATTAAGGAGCCTTCTTGAAACGATTTATGATATTAATATTATGTGATGTTATTGAAGCCAAAGGTTCCACATATACAAGATATTTTGTTTCAATTATATCATTCCAAGTTAGTCCAGTGGTGAAAGTATGTAGCAACTTCCATTTTAAATCATATCATTCTAAATTGGGAAATTATAAAAAATGTAGTGTTAGTGAAACTTAGTTACAAAAATACTTTTCAACTGATCATTTGCATTGTATAACCAATTTTAAGTTTCAGTTTTCACTCTATACGTTTTATATATACACTGTTTTATCAAGTTTCAGTAGCCTCCTCTTTTTGCGTCGCACGTTTCTCTCCATCAAATTCTCTCATCCTTGTTTTGATATTTCTTCCCGATTCTCTCTAGATCGAAGATTCTTCAAGTCTCTGATACCTGTAACAATCAAATTAGATGCATAATTCCAGTTTTATAGCTTTTCTTCAAGTCTCTACTCTCTGCATCAAATTCTCTACAAAATTCCAGTTTTCTACCTTTGTAACAGGCTTGTTTATTTCAATTTGAAATTTCGATTAGGTTAGCTATTGTTTTTGCATCTAAGTTTGATTTTATAATTGAGTTTCAAACGCATATTTTAAAAACAAAAAAGCAAAATAACAACCTGAGTAGCACTTTGTGCCATGAAATAAATTGCAGGCTGAACATACACAAGTGAAGGCTAACCACTAGGTCAAAATTGACATTAAATCTTTTACAAAAGTAATCAATCATCATTGAATTTAATTTAATTTGACACTTTGTATTCTTCATACTAGTTTTATATTAGATACCTTCTGTTTTGATTCAATAAGTTGTGTAGATTTATCTTACATGTTGTTGGTCCATAAACAGGCTAATAACGACAACAGAGGGGGGGTGAATGCATTATCTTGGTTACTTTTAAACTTTTTCTAATTTATTCGTAAATTCGGTTTTTATATGCATGCTGAGTGTGATATAAAAACGAATAAACTGCCCAGCTCTACTGGCATAGTTTATCTTTAGTTCTTAGTTGAGTAAGACTTACTCAGCACAGATTGGATAATAAGCAAATATGTGAATGAAAGAGATGAATGAGCAGATCGCTTAGAGTTAGAACGATTACACCTGAGATTTTATCCTGGTTCGGCCCCTAGCCTACCTCCAGTCCCCGGATACCGTCTCTGAGCTTTAATCCACTAGTGATTTGTTCCTTCAATAGGCGGAGAAGCCTATAAAGCGGGTAGACACGATGACAGAAAGTATCTTCCTTTCTAACTACACTCAGATTTTGAATTATAAAGCGAACTGAATTCAACTTATAGAAACGTTGAATCCTTACAATGTTAATCTAAGTTTCTCTCTATTACAAACAGAGAAAGATATTTATGTTTGCTGATTGCTTGCTGAGGAATTTCTTTTAAAGTGGAGAAAATTACACAGAGTTTTTTACTCTTAAGAAACTCAAGGTGATTCACCAAGTTTGAACGTCTACTCCAGTATTCTATTTATACTTTGAAGCTTTGAGAAGTAGCCGTTGCAAACTTTTCTATATCTTTGATCTTCAATTTCTCATCTCTTTAATCTTTCAAATCTTCTAGTTAGAGACAGATTCCAGGACTTTTAGAGATAGGGATTTGAACGTTGAGGCGAGATAAAATTCCGTTGATAAATTCTCATTTATCTTCTAGCAATCTGGATTTGAGAGAGGCGTGCTATATTGCAACATGGAGTTTTCTTGTTGGATGACCTTGCTGACGTTGACAGAATCATGCGGAGACACTTGAGACGTGGTGCGTAACAGAAATTCCTTTTACTTGGACTATAGCGAGGAATCGCTGACAGCCGTACTAACATCTTTGACGTCGCGAGGACCACATGAATCTTTCTCAATTTCAGCACCTTTTACCCTGAAAAGCACCAAGAGAATATTATGTTCCATCACATATAACGTTAGTAGCACATGTGTTGTTAAGTCTCTACATGTCAAATGGAACGTGCTTTTAATTAAATAAAGTAGGAACTCATCACGAACTGAGTGATGTAATTAATTCCAAACTATATAGTACTCAGCATAGACTCAGCTTTTCTTACTCTAAGTCATAACTTAATTAATCATCTAGCGATACTGAGTTATTCTCCCTTGAATAAACTCAACTTAGCTTTATTAATTAAGGGTTTATTTAGTATTCAATTAATTTCACGATCCTAGTCAGTTTGCTATTTCCAAAACTACTTAGTATTGTGAAGTACTATTAACTTGGGTTCTACAATCTCCCCCATTTTGGACAGATAGCAAACTAGGTAGTAGAAGAAGTTAATTGAATAAATAGTTTAGAGATTACATAATACTTGAAAGTGATGTAAGAATTCCCTTGTGCTGAGTGACTTTCCTTAGTCAGCTTGAGCTCCCCCATACTGAGTGAGTCTTCTACAAGCAGGTCAGCTCACCCATACTTAGAGGATATCTTCTTGAATTGGGACTTCATTTTACTTCAGCTTATCTTCAAAGGGGTTGGTCTCTTATATGTTTTCCTGTATCACATGGTTAGATGCATAGCAGAAAACATACTCAGTATTAAAAGTTAAGAAGATCTTAACTTGAGGTAGGAACTTGTATTTTTATTAATTTCAAAATGATAGCTGTGACCACAGGATTTTATACCAGCTCGTGCTTTCAATGATGATGGCTTTTCGGGATATATATACTCGAATCACACTATTTTCGACTGTCCGATGATCTTCAAATGAGAGTCTTCCTCGTCGTTGAATTTAAAAGGACTTTAATTTAGAAATTAACTAAAAAATATAAAAATACACAAAAAAATTCGAAAAAGCCACCGAGAACCGGATCCGGAGCCTGCCTCGCCGATATTTGGCGAGGCACAGATGGCCAGAAGGCCTAGCGAGGCTCGCCAGAGCTTGGCAAACCTCACCAGGGAGTTTGGCGAGCTCGCCAAATTCCTTGACGATCCTCGCCATTTCTGGCGAGCTCGCCAAACTCGTTGGTGAGGCTGGCCTCGCCAATTTAGCAAGGCCAGCATTGCTAAAGGGGTTGGCAAGCTCGCCAGCCTCTCTGGAGAGCTTGCCAACCAGTTTGGCGAGGTCGCCAAACTTTTTTGCTACCCCGCCAAACTTTTTTACCTTTTTTGGATTTTCTAGAATTTTTCTATAAATAGTCGGACCTTTTTGGATTGAAGGGGGCTTGAAATTTCAGAGAAAAATTCTCTTTTTCAGATAAAAAAAAATACAGACATATACAATAAAAATACTTTCTTTTCTTCTAATATTTTCTTGGATCCAAAACACATTTGGATCCCAAATTTTTTCATCTTAAAATCAAATTTCTTCATCTTTTTTTTTCTTCAAATATCCTCAGATATTCTCGGGTCTAAAAAAAATTTAGAACCCGATTCGGATTATCATTTGGATAAATAAACACTTATATTTCCACATTACACTACAATTAAATCAAAACGAATGAGGAACGCTCCCGGGGATCAAACGGATATGCCGAAGTGGATTCATACCGCAAGGGTAAGCTTCTGAGTTCCTAGAACTGCGAATTTCATGCTCATCTTCTGCTTCATCTCTTTTTTATCTTTATTTGTGGACCTAGGAATTATTTTTATTCCTTATTATTATAAATAATGTTGTAATTCTCTTCATCTTTTCATTCTTTTTAATTTTTATGTTAGAATACCCCAACGAAGGGAATTAAAATTATTCTCGGATAACAGACCTCACCTTTTGCCATGCGGTCATTTTCACTAATAAAATTAACCAACGTACGTGAAATAAAAATGAACTATTTTTATTTAAATTAACAACTTAAAAATCTTCGATGTTTTAATTAGGCCACACAGGCCTCGCTAAAATCAAATCGAACATATGTGATATCCCTTGTGCTAACCTTTGTGGATGCAGGTTAGATGTATGTTTAGCATTTTAATTTTCCTTCGGGTATCACAATTTCATTTTTTTTGGGAAATGTAATTAATAGGTTAGCGGGCGGTTGCATCCCCCGATTTTTGGAAGCCTTGTAATCTTTATTTTTCGCATTTATTTTCCACATTTACTCACTCCCTTGTGGATGGTTTATTATTTCACCTTGTGGATGGTTTATTATATTGTCATACGTGAATCATGCATTTAAACTCGAAAAATGACCTAAGTGTAAATATACGCAATTAAGAGAATACGGTTTTCTGTAGATGTAATATAATGTGATCTAATGAGAAATAAGCAACTTATCCTGAACCCAAATATCTATGTCTTAGTGGGCCATCCCCCGGACGTTAAGCCTCACAGGACTCTAATTCCTGGAAAGAGCTAATCCAGGTGGCGAATCCACACTAAGAGATGACGGATTCGGGTTCGAACCGATCTAAAATTGTTTTTTCCTTCTCTTTCAACCTTTTTTCCCGGGTTCCCG
>CATIWQ010219542.1:0-10233 GCA_949673415.1 Euphorbia schlechtendalii | reverse complement strand
CTCGGTAAATCTTAATACCAATCATAAAAGCTGCTTCTCCAAGGTCTTTCATGGAGAACTTCTTTGACAACCATGACTTAATTGCCTGAAGAAAAGGAATATCATTTCCTATTAATAATATGTCATCAACATATAATACAACGAAAACAATCACACTCCCAATAGCCTTTTTATATACACAGGGCTCACTAGAGTTCGATACAAAACCGATTTCTCGGATTATCTTGTCTAACCTAATATTCAAACTCCTTGATGCTTGCTTAAGTCCATAAATGGACTTCTGCAACTTGCATACCTTATAGCCATCCTCCGATGTGAAATCCCTGGGTTGTACCATATACACATCCTTGTCAAGATTCCCGTTAAGGAATGCTGTGTTCACATCCATTTGACAAATCTCATAATCGTAATGAGCAGTGATTGCAAGGAGTATCCTGATAGACTTTAGCATGACCACCAGTGAAAAAGTCTCATCATAGTCAATTCCTTCTTTTTAACTATACCCTTTTGTAACCAGCCATTCTTTATATGTAACTATGTTACCATCCATGTCAATTTTCTTCTTGAAAACCCACTTGCATCCTATGGGCTTCTTCCCACTTAGAGCATCAATCAAGCTCCACACATAATTTTCATACATGGAGTCCATCTCTGATCTCATGTTTGAAAGCCATTTGTAAGATTCTGAGCCTTCCATTACTTCCTTGTAAGTCTTAGGCTCATCATCTTCCATAAGGAAGAGATGTTTATCATTAGTGATGAGAAACAAGTATCGCTCGGGGAGCAATCTGAGCCCGACCTGACCTGCGCAATGTCGGTGTTATAATAGGATTTTCCATGCTTACACTATCTTGTGTAATAGGTGTAGGTATAGTCAGTTGCCTGTTTGTTCGATCTTCTTGAGTGACTAACTCAAGATTGCTTCCACCAGCTTCCGCAAGTATATGCTCCTTCTCGAGGTATTGAGCATTTTTTGAAATAAGGACTTTCTGTTCCCTGGGATTATAAATGGTATACTCTATAGTCTCCTTAGGATAACCTACAAACATTCATCATATCTATCATACTTAACACCAATCTTATCTGAACTTGTCCTCTTTACATATGCAGGACATCCCCAAACTCTCAGGTGAGAAAGAGCAGGTTTTTTTACCATACAATAACTCGTATGGAGTTTAATCAACTGATTTAGAGGGTACTCTATTTAGAATATAAACTATGCTCTCAAGTGCATAACCTTTATTGATGATTATAACCCCAAAAGGATCTATTGAGTTCTGCTTGGCTCATCATGGACCGAACCATATCGAGTAGTGTTTGATTTCTCCTTTCTAACACTCCATTGTACTGGGGTGTATAAGGATGTGTCCATTAGGATAAAATTCCATTATCCCTTAGATAATCTTGAAACTTTTGGCTTAAGTATTAACCACCTCGATCAGATCGAAGGGTCTTGATACCTTTCCCAAGCTATTTCTCCACTTTAATTTTTAATTCTTTGAATTTATCAAAACTATCAGACTAGTGCCTCATAAGGTACAAATAACTATATCCCCAGTAATCGTCGATAAAGGTTATGAAGTAGACGAAACCCTCATGTGTCTTATCACTCATTAGACCACATACATCAAAATGTATTATTTCCAAGGTACTAGTGGCACACTGACCCTTTCCTTTGAAAGCTCTCTTAGTCATCGTCTCTTTTAAACAAGGTTCGTTTGCACCATAGGATTCCCATTCCATTGGGCCTAAGTTTCCACATTTGTGGAACTTAGTTAAGCGAGTCTCATTTCTGTAGCCTAGACAAGAATGCCATAAGTATGATGACTTCTCATTATCTAATCTCGATTTCTTAATAATGTTCATATTTAGAATTTCAGTTTTAGTATCTAGAGCGTATATGCTATCCACAGATATTCCACAAGCATAAAGAATATTATCACACTAAATTTGACATTTATTATTAGAAACTAAAATTTCAAATCCTTTTCCTACTAAAAGTGCAACAGAAATAATATTCTTAGTGATAGCAGGAATATAATAGCAATTGTTCAAAATGAAAACAAGTCCACTAGGTAAACGAAGGCTATATATCCCTACAACTGTTGCAGCAACCTGTGCTCCATTTCCAACTCTTAGGTCCATTTCCCTCTTTGCAAACCTCCTACTATTCAGCAATCCCTGCATAGAAGTACAGCTATGAGTACCACAACTAGTATCTAATACCCAAGTAGACTCATAGGGAACTGTAGAGAAACACTCTATCATGAACATACTTGAACTTAATGCCTGACTTGGCATCTTCTTCACTTTTCCAGAAACTAGAGCTTTGCAATCACGTTTCTAGTGTCTCATACTTCCGTACACGAAACATAATACTTTTGGTTTCCCCTTTTCAATAACCACATTTTTAACTTTCCTGTCAATGGGTTTTAAAACTTTACCTTTAATGCAAGTTTTACTTCCCAATGTACTTGTTCCTTTAACCACCAGACCTTCCTCAAAACTTCTAAGTTTCTTAATAAACTCAAATGTTTTGTCGATCCTTTTTGACATAAGATAATCTTTCACAACAGGTGAATATTTATCAGATAGGATTCCTATCATAAGCTATATGTCATGCTTGGAATTTGTCTTGATTCCTATTTGAGCCAATCTTCTTAAATACTGTAAATATTCTATGCATCAATCGGTGGCTAGGATCCCATCATCTCTCCTAGAGTTATAAAGGAACTTTAGAATTTCATTCCACTCAACTTCATGCCTGCATGAAGTCCTCTAAGATGAATTAGCATGGATTTTGAATCCATACCTTCATGCTATCTCTTAAGCTTCAAGCTCCTTGTTTCGAGCATCTCATGTGATACAACGAAAGCATCTCTCTTATACCTAAGATATGCTTCTTTCTCTCGGATAGAAGTGTCAGTATTGGGATTAACTGGTTCCGGATTATCTAGGACATAATCCATGTGGCTTTTCTCAAGTTTTCTCTAAGAACTTTGAACCGATCATCAAAATTGATCCTTGTTAATTTGGTGACAAGTATCAGGTGAAGGTTTATGTTCAAATTCATTGTCAACCTAGATATAAGATAGAACTTGTTTAGACATTAGTTTATGTACATGCATTTAATTTAAGGTCTTTGATTAAAGACATAATTCCTATTATTTTTCTTAACATTTAAATAGCCCTTTCTATTCAAATTTGGGAAATTTGGTCGAACCAATTTTCCTTAGTAGGTAGCATCCATAGCCATTCATTATGACTCCCACTATAGCAGGTCAAGCCATAACAAAAAAACCATGGTTGGAACTTGTCCATTTACATCTCTTGCAACTGCTAAACCATTCAAGTTCTCTTTCTCAAGAAGTGTGTACCCAATTGTAGGACTCCTCAAATGTGTCTCCAACTCGGCATTAGCTTCAATAATATGGACAACTAACCCTCCTTGATTAAGGCATTAACCCCATCTAGTCTCATGACCAAACACATGTTAAAAGGAAGGCATGTTGTACATGTGCTTACATCTGTTAATAAGGTTCGTATCAAGACTTATGACGGAAAGATATTTTATCGCCTTAATATTATTATAGGGATTTCATCACTACCACTAGTCTCGCCCTATTCTAGGTCTTATACGATGGATATGATTATGAAATAATAATTCCAGGATGTTTGGAATTATTAACTCTAAGGGAACATGCTCTGATTGGTATATCTTAATCATTCCATTATGCCAAGACTCCACATAGCATGCAAAACAAACAAGGTCCATGTTTTAAGTTCTTGCACCTATGTCTATATATTTTAACTTAACAATTTAAACCACATTTGTAAAACCATATGCGGAATCTAATTCCCATACTAGAAATTGACTAAGTTATAAAAATCCCTTAGGTATTCGTGAATCTAATACCGATGGTGATTTCTAGGTAGGAGAGGCCCCCTTAAAGTGAATGATTAACCTTGTCCATTCTTTGCCAAAATCAACATAGGCAATCAACATAGGCACTTTGATTCGTAATACCATGGATAATTATGATTTAAAGATTTCATTCTTTAATTAAGTGAAGTACGGGATGACCCTTAATTAAAGCATTTACCTATGTGGTAAAACATTGCTAATTTTATATGATAACCACCTAGACTAAGATTGAGCAAAACCTTAATCTAGTTATCACATCATTTTCTATAACGGAATTGAACCCTAAGTCATGCATAGCATACTTTAATCAATTCATAGAAAATCACAGTTTAACATGTTATAATCAATCATGCATAGCATAAGGCAAGCTCTAAAGCCATTGTTGGTTAATCAAGATAGTAATTGAACATGCAATCGTAGCAAGGCGGAATTTCAAAACTTAAAATTAACCCTACGATCTCATTAGCATGCCATGATTGATATAATCTAAGTTAAAATGTTCCATAGATGCTTTTAGGTTTATTAAACATATAATAGAAATCTGGCATCTAAAGATTAAAGCATTACTAGTTAATGCGTGCTTGATCTCTCTTTTGGTAGCGATGTTTCCTTTAAGTAATTTCGACAGCATAATGATAAGTGTATAATTACACTTATTATCTTGATATTTAAACTCATAAAATGATGTGGTTTAGAGTCATTTTATATTTCATATAAAAGATTTCACATGGTATGTAGTTATTTTTTATGCAAGTGTAAAAACTAGGTGAATCTTGGGAGTGAAATAATCAAAGATGGAATTCTATGCAAAAAGAGTGAAAAAGGTGCAAAAAGATGTGTGGAATGCAAGGAATTAGCTTAGGATCGAAGTTGTCAAAGATCGGTAAAGTTGCAAAGAAGAATCATGAAGAAAAGCATAAGTCACGATCATGTAACGATAGTGATTCCTACTCGCGATTGGCCAAATCACGCCCGTGACTATTTATCATGATCGTGTTCTTCACAAATAGTCAGTTACCAACTTACATTCACGATCGTGACATGTGTGTCACACTCACGAATCGTGACCGGTTTGATAAACTCTTCTCAACTTTTAACTACCGGATAAGAATGATCAATCGACATCAACTGTCAGGCCAAGTGACACCTTTTGGAGACTATAAAACCATGAAAAGGTGCCTATCCATTGAAGATAAGGATGAAATCTTGCATCCAATCACATTGAATATGATGCAACCCTTCATCAATGGACATGACTATTAGTTTGGATAAAACACAACCTTTCACACTCTATAAATAGAGTTTCAAATAAAAAATTTCGTACATATGGTGTGAGATGACATGTATGGCATGATATATGATAGATAGAGGGTGAAAGTTATATAGATATTGCTAAGTTCAAAGTGTTAGAGAGAAAAATGTATAAGTGATTCGATTCTTGTTTCAATCACATGATTTTTCCAAAAATTCGAGCGATTGTTGTATGAGTGTAATTGCAAAGCACTTATCAATAAAAGTTTATATTCTTCAACATTCATTTGTTCAATATTCACAAGGAATAGCATCCTAATGGAGGTTCTGTATGAGTCGAGACCGAATTCAAAGTAGACGCAGGAATTGCGGGAATTGACGACTCCCATTAAAGAGTGGATAGGGTTTGATCAACTTTAGCTTTTACTTGCATACCTTACAACTTTACTTTGTTTTCTACTTATACTTTCTAATTCGAAGTTTATGATATGTCTATATGTCATAACGAGTATTTCATCTTGCATCACTTTTATTAATGAAGTTATATGCTTTTAAGTTGACTTTAAGAGTAGTTTTGGGGTTAACAAGATTGTGTATAATCACTAGATCTGTGATTAAAACACTATTTGGTGAGCCAACATTTTTGGAGTGGTAACTTGCTATATATGGCTATGTGAGAGCGACCCATACTAAGCATAGTATTATTGTTGTCCAGGTTTTTATAAGTGTCATAATTCGTTTACCCTAGATTTAGAAAAGTCATTTCATGTGTTGCTGTGCGGTGAGTTATAGGATATTTAGGCATCTAGAATTGAGTTTGTTGAAGTTATCTAGTGCATAAAAATTCTTGATTATTTTGTATATTTTACTCCACTATACTTGTTCTTATGGAATATCTATATGCTTTGCATCTTCTCTAATCTATTCATGCATCTGTCCATTCATTAGTCTACCATTCAAAACCTTCAACTTATTTTATTTTCTTTTGTTCCATAACTCTAGTTGATCCTTAGAACCGAATTCCTTCCCTGTGGGATCGATATCTTTTAAAACTACATCGCAACTGTATACTTGCAGTTATCATCATTTTTCTATTTGATAAGTGGTACTGATAGCACCTGTTCATATTTAGAACTTTTATATTATCAGTAGAAAAGTGGCAAACAAGTTTTTGGTGTCATTGCCGGGGAAGGCAAGTGCGTTTTGAAGATCAAATACTAGAAGAGTACGGTACATTTTATAACTATATCTATTTATTTCTTTCTTGAATTGTATAATTTGTCTATCCTAACTTGGATGTGAAAAAGAATATGAAATAATCATCTTGGAGGTGATAAGTCATATTATTACATCTGAATTCTTGAAAAATAGAAGATTTTCTTTTATTTTGCCTATTCACGTTCACGAATCCATATCGCGCTCTTGAATTCCTAGACAAAACTTTCTATTTCTCAATTCCTGTAAGTCACGATCGCGAAAAATAGTCACAATTACAGCAGTTTAGCAATTATTCGACGGTTATTCTTCTAAATTCTATAAGTTGATGTGCGGATGTACATCACTTTTCACTTCTGAAAATCTGAATTTCTTATCTTTTCAATCAACAATTTATTTCCAAATCTGAAACCATTCCATTCTTTCAAATTCTTTCAATTCAATATGGTTTTAACAAGGAAATCCAATCTGGTTTCTCCCACAAACCTTCAAGAATTGTATTATTGGTCCGTAAATAGGTTAATAACGATAGCTGAGGGGGGGTTGAATGCATTATCTTGGTTACATTTGACCTTTTTCTAATTTATCCGCCAAGTTCGATTTTTATATGTGTGCTGAGTGCGATATAAAATCGTACAAACTGCTCAGCTATACTGGCACAATTTATCTTCAATCCTTAGCTGAGTATGAAATACTCAGCAAATATTAGATAACAAGCAAATATGTGAATGAGAGAGATGAATGAGCTGATCGTTGATAAAGCTGATCGCTTAGAGTTCGAAAGATTACTCTTGAGATTTTATCTTGGTTCGGCCCTTAGCCTACCTCCAATCCTCTAATATCATCTTCGAACTTTAATCCACTAGTGATTCATTCCTTCAATAGGCGGAGAGCCTTTACAACGGGTAGACACGATTACAGAAAGTACCTTCCTTTCTAACTACAGCTCAATTCAGTTTGGGTAACCTTCCAAAACTGACACTCAGATTTTAAACAATAAAGTGAAATGAATTCATTTTATAGAAACGTTGAATCCTTACAATGTTAATCTAAGTTGCTATCTATTATAAACAGATACAATTATTGATGTTTGCTGATTGCTTGCTGTGTAATTTCTTTCAAAGTAGAGAACATTGCGTAGAGTTTTTGCTCTTAAGAAATTTAAGGTGGTTCACCAAGTTTTAATGTTTTGCTCCAGTCTTCTATTTATACTTTGAAGCTCCTAGAAGTAGCCATTGCAAACTTTATGAGATCGTTGATCTTCAATTTCTCATCTCTTTAATCTTTTGAATCTTTTCGTTAGAGAAAGATTCCAGGACGTTTAGAGATAGGAATTTGAATGTTGAGGCATGATAAAATTCCATTGACAAATTCTCATTTGTCTTCATGAAATCTAGATTTGAGAGAGGTGTGCTATATTGCAACGTGGAATCTTCCCGTTGGATTACCTTGCTTATGTTGGAAGAATCACGCAGAGACACTTGAGACGCGGCACATAAAAGAAAGTCCTTTTACTTGGACTGTAACAGGGAATCTCTGACAGCCGTAATGATATTTTTGACATTGTGAGGACCACAGAAATCTTTCTCAATTTTTGTGCCTTTTTACCCTGAAAAACACTAAGAGAATATTCCGTATAGATAATGTTAGTATCACATGTGTCATTAAGTCTCTATGTGTCAAATAGAAAGTGCTTTTAATTAAATAAAAGCAGGAACTCAGCACGAGCTGAGTGTTGTAATTCCAAACTATGTAGTACTCGGCATAGACTCTACTTTTCTTACTATAAGTCATAACTTAATCAGTTATCTAGCAATACTGAGTTATTCTCCCTTGAATAAACTCAAGTTAGCTTTATTAATCAATAGTTTACTTAGTATTCAATTAAGTTCACTATCCTAGTTAGTTTGCTATTTCCAAAACTACTCAGTACTGTGAAATACTGTTAACTTGGGTTCTACAATCTCCCCCATTTTGGATAGATAGCAAACTAGGTAATAGAAGAAGTTAATTAAATAAATAGTTTAGAGATCACAGAATACTTGAAAGTGACGTAAGAATTCCTCTGTGATGAGTGACTTTCCTTAGTCCGCTTGAGCTCCCCCATACTGAGTGAGTCTTCTACAAGCGACTCAGCTCCCTCATACATAGAGGATATCTTCTTGATTTGGGACTTCATCTTACTTCAGCTTATCTTCAAAGGATTGGTCTCTTATATGTTTTCCTGTATCACATGGTTAGATGCACAGTAGAAAAACATACTCAGTATAAGAAGTTAAGAAGATCTTAACTTGAGGTAGGAACTTGTATTTTTATTAACTTCAAGAAGATAACTTAGTCAGTACATAAAACATATCTTGAGCTAAGATTACAATGAGGTCTTATTACAAGTTCTACATCTATTGGAACATGGCCTAATCTATCTTTTATGCGTGGAAGAGGAAGATCCTATAGTCTTATTCTTGTTAGATGGATGCAACGAATGAGAATGCCACGGAAGAGATCCCTTGTTAAGATTTACCGATCTAAGTGCATCTTCAGCAACCTTCTCCCCCTTTGCTATCTAACCTTGAACAATTTGATTAAGACAGACATTGAAGGCATCAAGTGCAGCTTGGAAGCTATCTTGCTGGCCAATAATCACTGGGGAAATCTCTTGCTCCAATTGTTCCTTGCCTTTTGCTAAGAGGAAGTCTTGGTTATTGAGCTCATTGAGAAGAAGATGATGACAGCACGAGAGATGAGCTATCTGGTCGAAGCCTTAACAGGCAAACTGTTGAAAACACTGAAGGAGACCACGGATGTCAATTGTAGTTAATGCAATCTTCAACTAAGCCTCAATGTCAAGTAGTTTGGTACCAAAGGATTCGATACTCTTGGAAGTATAATCGATGTCTTTTCCATCCTGCTCTCCCATTTTGAGTATCCTGTGATAAGTGTATAATTACACTTATTATCACATTAATTTTATACAATAAACACTTTAGTTTTAGTCATTTTTATACTTCATATAAAAGATTTCACGTGTTATGTAGTTGTTTTTTATGCAAATGGAGATACTAGGTAAATCTTGGGAGTAAAATGAGCTAAAGTGGAATTCTATGAAAAAAGAGTGAAAAATGTTCAAAAAGATGCATGAAACTTAAAGATTTGGCTTAAGATCGAAGCTGTCGAAGATCGGTGAAGTTACAAGAAGAATTCTGAGTAAAACTCGATTCACGGTCGCGATAATCATTCGTGGTCGTGAATTGTTTACTTCAAAAATAGAAGATTGCCAATCAAAGACTCACGGTCATGACGTGTATATCACGGTCGCAACATGGACGGTTCTTTGGTATTATCTTTTTAACTAACAATAGCCAGATAAGCATAATCAACCGCCATCAACCGCCATCAACTACCAATAAACAGACGCCTATCAAGAGCCAACCAATCATGAATAGGTGCTTATCCATTATGGATTATATCAAAGCTTCTCAACCAATCACAATGGAGAGATGCAATCTTTCACCAATGGACACAACCCTTCGTTTGGATAGACGCAACCCTTCGAACTCTATAAATAAGGCTCCAATCCTCTTCAATTTGGTGCATTTGAGAAGTGCAGTGGATTAGTGTGGCATAGAGTGGAAAAAGTGAGAGAGATATAGTGTGTGTGTGTAGATAGAGTCGCTACGTTCTTGAGTGTTAGCGAGTAAGTGTTTAAGTGATTCGAATCCTTGTTTTGATCACTAGATTTCTCTATATTCTCGAGCGATTGTTGTGTAAGTGTACTTGCAAATCACTTATCAATAAAAGTTTTCATTCTTCAATATTCGTTTGTTCGATATTCGCAAAGAATA
>CATIWQ010219514.1:0-23517 GCA_949673415.1 Euphorbia schlechtendalii | reverse complement strand
TTCTTAGGAAAAATCTATATATTTAGATTCTCTAATCTTTCATATCTATATTTACTCATTCTTCATTCTAACCCTCCTATCCAAAATATCAAATCTATTTTATTTTCTTTATTTTATCTTCCTTATTGATCTTTAGACTTGGTTCCTTCCCTGTGGGTTTGATATCTTTTAAAACTACATCGCAACTGTATACTTGCAATTATCATCATTTTTCTATTTGATAAGAGGTACTGACAACACCTATACTTTACGTGAACAAGTTTTTGGCGCCATTAATATATAGCCAAATCTTGCGAACAAATTATTAAACTTATCAGTAGAAAAGTGGGGAACAAGTTTTTAGCACAGTTGCCGGGGAAGGCAATAGCATTCTAAAGATCAAATTTCCAGGGAAGGCAAGTGCATTCTATAGATTAATTACTGGAGATACGGTATTGATACTAATTATATCTATTTATTTCATTTCCTGTATTATATAATTTTCTAATCTTATTCTAGATATGAAAAGATTATGAAATAATCATCTTGGAAGTGAAACTTCATAATATTTTATCTTAATTCTTCATAAATAGAAGATTTTCTTCTATTTTACTATTCACATTCGTGACTTCCATTCGCACTCATGAATTTGTAGTTAAACTTTCAGTTTCTCAAAATTCTGTTAGTCACGATCGCGACTTGTGATCACGATCGTGACCTGTGCGATAACTACAATAGTTTTGGGCAGTTATTCGATAGTTTTTCCATTAAACTCTATAAAATTGATGCACTACCATTCATCAATTATTCACTTCTTCATTCTGAAATCTTCTTTCTAAATCCAAACTTATTCCAAACAAAAACTCCTTCATTTCTTACCATATTTCTTTCTTACACAATGGTTTTTTCATAAAATTCCAGAGTCTTTCAACCTAAGAATATCTAGGAATGGTATGAAGCACCATTCCCAATTTATTTAGAGGAGGAAGGAGATCATTATGAAGTGATCAGAGTTGCTGAGTTTAAGAGTTCCTATACGATTCATATTCATTTGGGTGTTTTTGATAGAATTATGTGTTATCTCTGAATACTTAATTTTGTCATTTAATCCAATTTAACTCACGGGAACAATGTGAATAATTCCATAGAAATGCTAGTCACGTTAGTATGGAGGAATGATAGAAGAAATTGATTAGTCTATTGGCATCATGGGAAAGAATACAAGTTGATAAGGAAGGCGATAGATAAGTACTTGGGATTTCAAGGGATTGCTTCAATAAGATGTTACCTGGCTGGGATCGTATACCAACTTGGAATTATTTGACTAGCCAAGTCAAGTTCAAACAAGAATCTGCCTATAGCCGGTGGATTCGTGATCCTTGTTCGCTCACACTACACTTTTATTTAAGTGGAGCGATGTTTGGCAAATCCAATTTCGATCTTGTCATACTTGAAGAATTTTTTGTAATGCAATCTATTTTGGATGGCACGCCTATCGATATTTCTGGGATTGTGATGGAGACACTCGTGCCTGCAGCGTAAAATCTTGGAATGATAGAGTACGGGTGTCGGACAATGGCAAACTTGTTGGGAAAAATAGGAAGATTGCCTTATGCCACCGAAATTTTTACTGGTGAAGATGTAATTCCAGAGTTAAAGATGGAAGTCTTACTTGAGTATAATTTCTTGGAAACGTACATTGGAGAGGATAGAATAACCTATGGATGGAAATCATGGGAAGAAAGGGTGGAAGCAGATAGAGAAAGAGAAAGGGAAAATGCGCAGGAATACGAGCTTAGAGATTCCAACCTCCACGGAAGGTTGAGTGACCTTATGGAAGGGCAACTTTCGATCCGTAGAAAAATTGAAGACATTCTTGATCTACTGATTGATGTCGAGCAAGATTTAAGGGAATCTTACTATGAGATTAACCGAATAATAGGATCACTTTCCCCATGAATAGTTTTCTTTTCTTTTCAGATTAGAACTTTGTATAGTGTTTCTTTTTAAGTTTAGCTGTGTTTGTTTGTTTGTTTTCTTTTGTTATGCTTGCTTAAAAATATTTGTTATTATAAATGGAAATAAATTTGAACAACAAGACATTGATGTTCAATTGCTATCATCACCATGATTACTCAAGGTATAATAGTAAATATTTATCATTTGTATTTAACAAAGTTTGTTTGTGTTTCTAAGTTTTTATATGTACAAGTCTAAAAATTGAAGAAATTTGAAGAGCAAAGAATATCAAGACCGCGACTCAATTCGCGCTCGTGATCGTTGGATATCAAAACATGCTATTTCTATCATGAGGAAAGTCATGATCGCAACAAGCCTTCGTGATCATGACACGGGAAAAAATATAACCGTTACAAATTGCGAACTGACACGCGACAGTTGGCTAAAAACCACCATTAACGACTAGTTTTGAGCCTAAACGGCTAAAATCCCATTTATGACCAATTAGAAACCCATTAAACCTCTATAAATAGGTCTAAGTTGAACCCTAGCCACCACACCTTCTAAAAAAAACCTTCAAATTTTTGAATTTTCTCATCTACATTCAGGCATCTAAACCTTTTCAAACCTTTTTCTTCAAAACCAATATGACTCGTGTGAAGAGAGTAACACAAAAGAGAGGAGCCCAATCAATTCAAGAAGAATTTGATTGTCCTTTCCCATAGAGGATAAGAGAAGAAGGCAAAAGATTCCAGAATTTAAGCAAATTGGATATCACGGAATGATATTCCTTGATCTAGTCTTCTTGGAAACTCTTAATCTACGTGAAGAGATGGAAGCCTACCTTTCGGCTCTTAGTCTTACAAAATTTATGGATTTGCGGTTCCCTCAAAATAGAGATTGGATTCTCGAGTGTTTGGTAACATTCGACTATGAAGATTCAAGGAAGAGGGTAATACAATTTCGAAATCAAGGACAACAATACACCATCACGAGAGAGATGATGGGTGAATGGTTCATTTTTGAGATTGCTAATTCATTGAGCATGACGGATTCGTTTCAACCTAATCGAGTATGGGTAAATTTATTGGGTAAGAGAGTCTTCGATCCCAAAAATTCTCCTAACAAACTTATTAAGGATGAATGCATTCTTCTTCTCCACAAATACCTTTCCACTTCACTATTTTGTCGAGTAGAGAAATTAAGACTTGTTTGTTCTTTCGTGCACTATGATGAAACAAAAAGCAGAAATTATGGATATCATATGTGATATGATAAAGAAGAACTCGACATGCATGAGAAGTAAAATTGGAGCGGTCGAAATTATCACCGCCATAGTCTTGGGTTCAAGAGGTGAACTTCCCTATGTTCAACAACCGGGTGAGTATTTTCGCTACATGGATGGGACTTATATGAAGAACACCGAACTTCTATAAGAAAATGATAGTATATATTCCTTCTACTCCTATTCCAACCGCACCAAGAAACTCAACTTGACTCAAGAAGATTCTTCCGTCTAACCATCTGATCTATCTGTAAGCCATCGCAAAGGAAAAGCCACGATGACTGAAATAAAAGAAGATGATGAAGAAGAAGAAGCTCTAGAAGATTAGAAGGCAAGCATGCAACTTAAATTGGATAATTGCCAAGTGGAACTTGGAGTTATGAAGAAAGACATGAAGATTCTAAAAAAAGTAATAAATCGATGCGTCGAAAATTACTTTCATCTTTAGAAAACAAAATTGTCAATTCACTCCTAGTCCCCCAGATTCTCCTTCACAATAAAACGGGTTTATTCTTTTCTTTACTTTATCTTTTTCAATTCTATTTTTATACTATCTTTAGCTTTAGTTTTTGATTTTTATTAAATGTCTCACGATGAGGGCATTGTGTTCTTTAAGTGTGGGGGGACATTTGTAAAAATCCAGTAAAATACAAAAAAATTGAATAAAATAAAAAAATAGAAGAATTTGAAAAATTTTCTTGATATTTTTGTTAATTATACATTATCATTTAATTTACTAACATTTGTCCAAGGTTATTGTGAGTGTTAGGTATTTACAAGTTTGATGTTAGTGCACAACATTTATCAATTTAGCAAGAATGAGTGGTGAGTAACATTCGAGAACAACATTCCAAGTTTCGATATATATTTCAATGCAACATGAATTAGTATAAGTTATATAGTTTTAGTTTAATACTTCCGATAGGTTTAAGTGGAGTAATATCTAATGGTATTCTTACTATGAGTTTTATATGCAAATATCGAATAAATCCTATACGTATTGAGTGTGTTTAAAGTGTTAGGAAACTATAGCCATAATACTTTGAAATTGATAAATAAAGGATGAGGGTTTTAAAGAAAAATCAAAAGAAAGAGAGGATAACCAATGAATTATGCAAAAGGTGAGGAATGGTACGGAGCAGAAACTGCAACTATTCATTGAGTGAAAAAAGAAATGAAAGCATAGCATGAAAAATGGGTGCAAAGTACAAAGTACTTCAAACACATATGCTAAAAAAATGAGAGAGTGGTATGGAGCATAAAATGCAACCACTGAAAACAGGGGAGAGTGGTATGGAGCAAAAAATGTAACCACTGAGAGTGTTTTAGCATCTTAGGTTACCTAAAAATGCCTTGAGAGAAATTAATCAAAGAGTGCTTTCTATATCATTTATACTTTATAATGCTTAAGAGAAGGTAATATTCGAGTATGCATATAACGCTTATACGAAGATGCGATTCGGTTGACTCTCCATTAAGAGCAAAGGTATGCAACTAAACTATATAAATGTCACATTACTAATTTGTGGGAAATTTCTAACTTCTACTTGAAATCTTTTGCAATGTGGGATGTGGTACTCACTGCAATAGTCTTACACCAAATGAGGTACGAACTTATTTACCAATTTATACACTTCTATTGAATTTACCTTGAGGACAAGGCAAAAGTTAAGTGTGTGGGTATGATAAGTGTATAATTACACTAATTTTCATATTAATTTTATACACTAAACACTATAGTTTAAGTCATTTTTATAATTCATATAATAGATTTCACGCGGTATGTAGTTATTTTTTATGCAAATGCATATACTAAGTAAATCTTGGGAGTAAAATGATCTAAAGTGGAATTCTATGAAAAAAGAGTGAAAAAGGTGCAAAAAGATGCGTGGAACTTAAAGATTTGGCTTAGGATCGAAGCTGTCAAAGATCGGTGAAGTTACAAGGAGAATTCTGAAGAAAACTCAACTCACAATCGTGATAACCGTTCACGGTCGCGACTAGTTCTTCTTCAGAATAGAAGTCTGCCAATCAAAGATTCACGGTCGCGACATGTATATCGCAGTCATGACTTGGATGGTTTTCTGGTATTATCTTCTTAACTACCAACCGCCAGATAAGCATGATCAACCGCCATCAACTACCAACGAAAAGACACTTATCATAAGTCAACCAATCATGAAAAGGTGCCTATCCGTTGTGGATTAAATCAAAGCTTCTCAACCAATAATAATGAAGAAATGTAATCATTCACCAATGGACACAACCCTTTATTTGGATAGACGCAACCCTTCGAACTCTATAAATGGGGCTCCAAACCTTACAATTTCAAGGGGTCATAGTGCACCACCAGATGTATAGATAGAGAGTTTGCTACATTCATAAGTGTTAGAGAGAAAATGTTTAAGTGATTCGAATCCTTGTTTCGATCACTAGATTCTCTATATTCTTGACCGGTTGTTGTATAGGTTTACTTGCAAATCACTTATCAATAAACTTTTTCATTCTTCAATTTTCATTTGTTCGATATTCGTAAAGAATAGCATCCTAGCGGAGGTTCTGTACGAGACAAGACCGAATTCAAAGCAGACGCAGAAATTGCGAGAATTGATAACTCCCATTGAAGAGTGGATATGGTTTGATCAACTTTAGCTTTCACTTGCATACCTTACAACTTTGCTTTGCTTTCTAATTATACTTTCTATTTCGAAGTTTATGATATGTCTATGTATCATAATGCGTATTTCGTGTTGAGTCTTTCATGTTAATCAAGTTATATGCGTTGGTGTTAATTTTAAGAGTAATTTCAAGGTTAAAAATATCGTGTATAATCACTGGATCTGTGATATAACACTGTTTAGTGAGCCAACATTTTTAGAATGGTAACTTGCTAAATGTGGCTATGTGAGAGCGACCCGTACTAAGCATAGTATTGATGTTGTCCAGGTTTATATGATAGTCTTAATTCGTTTGCGCTAGATCTAGAGAAGTCATTTCATGTGTTGCTTTGTGGTGAATAATTGAACATCTGAGTATTTAGAACTGAGTCAGTTAGATTAGTTTAGTGAATCGTAATAACTTTGTTGAACTTGGATTCTTTCTCTGCTATCCTTATTTCGTAGGGAAAATCTATATATTTAGATTCTCTAATATTTCATACTTATATTTACTCATTTTTCATTCTAACCCTTCTTTCCTAAAACTTTACCTTATTATATTTTATTTTCCTTATTTTATCTTCTTTGCTAATAATTAGAACTAGCCGTTTCCTACGGGATCGATATCTTTTAAAACTACATCGCAACTTTATACTTGCAATTATCATCATTTTTCTATTTGATAAGAGGTACTAACAACACCTATATTTTTCATGAACAAGTTTTTGGCACCATTGATATATAGTCGAATCTTGTGAACAAACTATTAAACTTATCAGTAGAAAAGTGGTGAACAAGTTTTTGGCACCGTTGCCGGGGAAGGCAAGTGTGTTTTAAAGATCAATTTTCCAGGAAGGTTAAGAATGTTATAAAGTTTTTATCTGTTTGTTTTATTTCCTATACCATACAATTTTCAAAATTTCATTCTAGATATGAAAAGATTATGAAATAATCATCTTGGAGGTGATACATCATAATATTTCATCTTAATTCTTGACAAATAGAAGATTTTCTTCTATTTTTCCTATTCACATTCGCGACTGTCTATCGCGCTCATGAATTTCCCTTCAAAACTTTCAGTTTCTTGCTTTTAGTATACTCATAATCGTGACCTGGGATCACGATCATGACTTGAACGAAAACTGCAGCAGTTTTGGCAGTTTTTTGACAGTTTCTCTCAAACTCTACATATAGGGTATGATTCTCATAATTCTTCACTTCAGAAATCCGAAAAATTCCTTTTCTTTCAATTAAAACTTCTGTTCTAAACCTTGAAATCTATCAATCCTTTTTCCTCAAAATGATTCACTCAAACAAATCTGTTGTCATTCCTCCTTCCGACCTGCAAGAACTGTATGAAGCACCTTTTCCTATTTACTCTCGAGAGGAAGGTGATCATTTCGAAACCATCAGAGATGTAGATTTCACTAGTTCTTATGTCATTCATAAGAATAGTTTCATTCAATTAGGAATCTATGAAAGGGTAATGTATTACCTTGGAATCCTAAACATGGTTCTCTATTCCTCTATGAATATTGGGAATAGTGAAGATAACTGTAAGGAAATGCTGATTTCGTTAGTATGGATGAATTCTAAGCTAAAATGTTTAGAGTATTGACATCAAGGGAAGAAGTATATATTATCAAGGAAGAAGTTGGAATAGAACTTAGGGTTCCCTAAAGATTGTTATTACAAAATGCTTCCTGGTTGGGATCCACTACCAACATGG
Organism: Euphorbia schlechtendalii; assembly: GCA_949673415.1. Classification (NCBI taxonomy): domain Eukaryota; kingdom Viridiplantae; phylum Streptophyta; class Magnoliopsida; order Malpighiales; family Euphorbiaceae; genus Euphorbia; species Euphorbia schlechtendalii. Next base: position 15,908 of record CATIWQ010219514.1, on the reverse strand, counting down.
AATCGCCTTACTAGAAAAAATGAATACAAATAGGAATCTGCCTATAGCCGATGGATCTGAGACCCATGTTTTCGCTCTCTACACTTCTATCTAAGCAGTGCACTTTTCAGTAGATCTAGTTCTGACACGGTCATTCCTAAAGAATTGTTTATCTTGGAAGCGGTTTGGAATGGCTTACCTATGGACGTATCGGGGATTATGATGGGGACTCTTATGTCTAACGCAATTGATCCTAGTAGGATAGCGTATGGGTATCGAACTATGGTGAATTTGTTAGGATAAATTGGGAGAATACCTAGTTGTGTAGAAGTCTTTACTAACGAAGATGAAATTCCGGAGTTAACTATGGAAATTTTCTTCAAGCAAGGATTTCTAATTAAGTGTATTAGTGAGAATGGAATAACCTATGATTGGAAATCTTGGGATGAATGAATTGAGGCCAATAAAAAGTGTGAAAGAGAAATTGCTAGGGAAGAAAAGAGTAGTTCAGCCAATCTTAAGAGAAAGTTGAATGAATTAATGGAGGACCAAATCTCTATTCATCACAAGATTAGCAATATCCATATCTTGGTATGTGATGTTGAAAGGGATCTGCGGGAGTCATGCTACAAGATTGATCAGATGATTGAATCCTTAACTCCTGAATGATAGTATTCTCATCTTTTCAATTTAGAAAATTTGTATTGGTAGATTTTAATTTGTGTTTCGTATGTTTTGTGTTTGTTTGTTTGTTTTCTTTTAGTTATGTCTATTATGTAAATACTTGTTTTTATAAATGAAAATAAATTTGAACAACAAGACATTGATGTTCAATTGCTATCATCACCATGATTACTCAAGGTATAATAGTTAATATTTATCATTTTTATTTAACAAAGTTTGTGTGTGTTTTTGTTTCTAAGTTTTTATAGGTGCAAGTCTAAAAATTGAAGAAATTTGAAAAGTAGAGAGGCTCGCGACCGAGACACAATTAGCACTCGTGATCACTGGATAACAAACTTTCTATTTCGTTGGTGAGGAGAGTCACGATCGTGACACGATAACCTTATAACAGTTACAGATCGTGAACTGACATGCGACAAATGACTAAAACCATCATTAATAGCTAGTTTTGACCCCTAAACAACTATAATCCCATTTATGACCAATTAGAGACCTCTTAAAACTCTATAAATAGGTCCAAGTTGAACCGTAGCCACCACAGCTTCTGCAAAACCTTCAAAATTTCTGATTTTCTCATCTTCTATATTCGAAAACATCTAAACCTTTTTCAAACCTTTTACTTCAACCAATATGACTCGTGTGAAGAGAGCAGCAACAAAAGAGAGGAACTTAATTAATTCAAGAAGAATTTGATTATCCTTTCCCATTAAGGATAAGAGAAGAGGGTAAGAGATTTCAAAAGCTAAGCAATTTGGATATCACCGGGATGATATTCTTCGATTTAGTTTTCTTGGAAACTTTGAATCTCCGTGAAGAGATGGAGATCTACCTTTCGGCTCTTGGTCTTACAAATTTTATGAGTTTATGCTTTCCACAAAATCGAGATTGGATTCTCGAATGTTTGATGACATTCGATTTCGAAGATTCAAGGAAGAGGTCTATACAATTCCGTAATCAATGATAATAATACACCGTCACGAGAGAGATGATGGGTGATTGGTTAAGTTTAGAGATTGCTAATTCTTCAAGCATGACGGATTCATTTTAACCTAATAGAGTTTGGGAAAATTTATCGGGTAAGAGAGTCTTCGATCCCAAAAATTCTCCTAACAAACTCATTAAGGATGAATGCATTCTTCTTCTCCACAAATACCTTTCCACTTCAGTATTTTATCGAGTAGAGAATACAAAGGTCCAAAAGAAAGACTTGTTTTTTCTTTCTTGTGCTTTGATGAAGCAAAAAGCAGAATTCGTGGATATTATATGGGATATGATGAAGAAAAATTCGACGAGCATGAGGAATAAGATTGGAGTGGCCGAGATTATCACTGCCATAATCTTAGGTGCTAGAGGAGAACTCCCCTATATCCAACAGCCAGGTGAGTATTTTCGCTACATGGATGGAAATTATTTGAAGAACACCGGACTACTCCAAGAACACAAAGGTGTTTATTCATTCTATTCCTGCTCTAACCGCACCAAGAAACTCAACTTGACTCAAGAAGATTCTTCCGTCGAACCATCAAATCCATCCATACGTCATCGCAAAGGAAAAGCCCCGATTACAGAAATAGATGAAGATGATGAAGAAGAAGAAGAAGCTCCAGAAGATTGGAAGGCAAGCATGCAGCTTAAATTGGATAATTGCCAAGCGGAACTTAGAGTAATGAAGAAAGACATGAAGATTCTAAAGAAAAGTAATAAATCGATGCTTCGAAAATTACTTTCATTCTTTAGAAAACAAAATTATATAGTCCCCCGGATTCTCCTTCACAATAGATTGGGTTTATTCTTTTCTTTACTTTATCTTTTTCAATTAATTTTAGACTAGATTTAGTTTAGTTTTTTATTTTTGTAATGTATCACAATGAGGACATTGCGTTCTTTAGTGTGGGGGGCATTTGTAAAAATCTCGTAAAATCCAAAAAAAAATTGAATCAAAATGAAAAATCGAAGAATTTGAAAATTTTTGTTGAATTTCGTGACATTTATACATTATGATTTCTTATACTTTACTAACATTTGTCCAAGGTTATTGTGAGTGTTAGGTATTTACAAGTTTGATGTTAGTGCAAAACGTGAGCACGTGTTGAATTTGACCGTTATTAGCACAGCATTTAGCATTTGGCAAGGATGAGTGGTGAGTAACATTCGAGAGCAAGATTCCAAGTAAGTTTTGATATATATTTCAATGCAACATGAATTAGTATAAGTTATTTAGTTTTAGTTTAATGCTTCCAATAAGTTTAAGTGGAGTAATATCTAATGGTATTCTTACTATGAGTTTTATATGCAAATCTCGAATAAGTCGTATAAGTATTAAGTGTGTTTAAAGTGTTAGGAAACTATAGCCATAATACTTTGAAATTGATCAATAAAGGATGAGGGTATTAAAGAAAAATTAAAAGAAAGAGAGGATAACCAATGAGTTATGCAAAAGGTGAGGAATGGTATGGAGTAGAAACTACAACCATTCATTGAGTGAAAAAAACGAAAAGAAAGCATAGCACAAAAAATGGGTGCAAAGTACAAAGTACTTCAAAAATATATGCTTAAAAGAAAAAGTGAGAGAGTGGTATGGAGCATAAAATGCAACCACTGAGAGGGTTTTTAGCATCCTAGGTTACCTAAAAATGCCTTCAGAGAAATTAATCAAAGTGTCCTTTCTATCTCCTTTATACTTTATACTATGCTTAAGAGAAGGTAATATTCTAGTATGCATACAACGCTTATATGAAGATGCGATTCGGTTGACTCTCCATTAAGAGAAAAGGTATGCAACTAAACTATATAAATTGCACATTACTAATTTGTGGGAAATTTTGAACTTCTACTTAAAATCTTTTGCAACGTGGAATGTGGTACTCACTGCAATAGTCTTTCGCCAAATGAGGTACGAACTTGTTTACCAATTTATACACTTCTGTTGAATTTACCTTGAGGACAAGGTAAAAGTTAAGTGTGGGGTATGATAAGTGTATAATTACACTTAATATCATATTAATTTTATACACTAAACACTATAGTTTAAGTCATTTTTACACTTCATATAAAAGATTTCACGTGGTATGTAGTTGTTTTTTATGCAAATGCAGATACTAGGTAAACTTCGGAGTAAAATTATCTAAAGTGGAATTCTATGAAATAAGAGTGAAAAAGGTGCAAAAAGATGCATGGAACTTAAAGATTTGGCTTAGGATCAAAGCTGTCAAAGATCAGTGAAGTTACAAGGAGAATTCTAAAGAAAAACTCAACTCACGGTCACGAAAACCGTTCACGATCATGACTAGTTCTTCTTCAGATCAGAAGTCTACCAATCAAAGATTCACAGTCGCGACATGTATATCCCAGTCGTGACTTGGACGGTTTTTCGGTATTATCTTCTTAACTAACAACCGCCAGATAAGCATGATCAACCGCCATCAACTACCAATGAAAAGACACTTATCATAAGTCAACCAATCATGAAAAGGTGCCTATCCATTGTGGATTAAATCAAAGCTTTTCAACTAATCATAATGAAGAGATGCAATCATTCACCAATGGACACAACCCTTCATTTGGATAGACACAACCCTTTGAACTCTAAAAATAGGGCTCCAAACCTTACAATTTTGGGGGCTCATAGTGCACCACCAGAGAGGAGAGCATTAGAGTGCAATTATAGGGTTACATATAGTGTGTGTAGATAGAGAGTTCACTACATTCATAAGTGTTAGAGAGAAAAATTTTAAGTGATTCGTATCCTTGTTTCGATCACTAGATTCTCTATATTCTCAAGCGATTGTTGTATAAGTGTACTTGCAAATCACTTATCAATAAAAAGTTTTCATTCTTCAATATTCGTTTGTTCGATATTCGCAAAGAATAGCATCCTAGCGGAGGTTCTGTACGGGACAAGACCGAATTCAAAGCAGACGCAGAAATTGCGGGAATTGACGACTCCCATTAAAAAGTGGATACAGTTTGATCAACTTTAGCTTTCACTTACATACCTTACAACTTTGCTTTGCTTTCTGCTTATACTTTCTATTTCGAAGTTTATGATATGTCTATATGTCATAATGCGTATTTCGTGTTAAGTCTTTCATGTTAATCAAGTTATATGTGTTGGAGTTAATTTTAAGAGTAATTTCGAGGTTAACAATATCATGTATAATCACTAGATCTGTGATATAACGCAGTTTAGTGAGTTAGCATTTTTGGAATGGTAACTTGCTAAATGTGGCTATGTGAGAGCGACCAGTACTAAGCATAGTATTAATGTTGTCTAGGTTTATATGATAGTCTTAATTCGTTTGCGCTAGATCTAGAAAAGTCATTTCATGTGTTACTCTGCGGTGAATAATTGAACATTTGAGTATTTAGAACCGAGTCTATTAGATTAGTTTAGTGAATCGTAACAACTTTGTTGAACTTGGATTCTTTCTCCGCTATCCTTATTTCATAGGGAAAATCTATATATTTAGATTCTCTAATCATTCATACTTATATTTACTCATTTTTCATTCTAACCCTTCTTTCCCAAAACCTTACCTTATTATATTTTATTTTCCTTATTTTTTCTTCCTTGCTAATCTTTATAACTAGCCCTTCCATGTGGGATCGATATCTTTTAAAACTACATCGCAACTATATACTTGCAGTTATCCTCATTTTTCTATTTGACAAGAGGTACTGACAACACCTATATTTTTCGTGAACAAGTTTTTGGCGCCGTTGATATATAGCCGAATCTTGTGAACAAACTATTAAACTTATCAGTAGAAAAGTGGTGAATTGAGGCAAAGTGTATGTCTTCCATCTATCCAAGGATCCTTAACACTGAGGCAAAGCTGAAGATTGCCCTATCTACTTCAAATTTTAGAGCTCTACTGCAATGCTTTCAATAGTTTGCATGCCAAGACTTTGATTAGATAGCTCATCTCTTCAGATGCCATCATCTTCTCCTCAATGAACTGAACAATCAAGAGTTTCTCACCAATAAGGGTACAGAGATGCTGGAGTAGGAGATTCCCCACTAATCATTGGAATGCAGGAGGACTTCCAAGCTACTTTGGACTCCTTTAATGTCTGTCTGGAACAAATCGTGAAGGGAAAAATATCAATGGGGGAGAAGGTAGCTGAAGATGCCCTCAGAATTACTAATTTGAATAAGGGATCTCTTCCGAAGCGTCCTGGATAACAACCTCAAAAATAACAACAAAAGCCAACCTCTAATCATCCTATACAGACTTCTAGATCTTGCAAATAAGCCAACCCAATGTATTTAGAATAGGAAACTCTTGTAATAGGACCTTTTTATAATCTTTGCTCAGGACACTTTTTGTGCACTAACTAAGTTTTTTATATTAATAGAAAATTACAAGTTTTGTCATATCAAATTAAGAACTTCATAACTTTTTCTTCTATATTGTGTATGTTATTTTTGCTATATATTAAACATTTGATGCAGGATTGCATAAGCTAATACCAACTCAAGAGAAAAAGCTGAAGTAAGATAAAGTCCCAAAAAGAAGAAAAATCCTCTAAGTATGGCGAAGTTATGTTGGCTGATGAAATCCACTCAATATGGAGAGTCTATCCGGACTAAGGAGTTCACTTACTATGGGGGAGTCTTACATCACTTACCAGGTATTCTTGATATCTTTAAACTATTTATTCAATTAGCCTCATCTACTACCTAGTTTGTTATTGGTCCAAAATGGGGGAGATTGCTAAACCCAAGTTAATAGTAATTAACAGTTTTTAAATGCTTTGGAAATAACAAATGGTCTAAGATAGTGAAATTAATTGAGTACTAAGTATACTCTTAATTAATGAAGTTTACTTGAGTTTGTTTAAGGGAAAACAACTCAATTCACAGAGTAATTAATTAAGTTATGTCTTAGAGTAAGAAAAACTGAGTTGAGCTGAGTATTACATAGTTTATAAAAATATCTACTCAGTTGTGCTGAGGTAGCTTTTTAGGAATAAAAAGTTGTATTCCTTGATACTTAGAGAATATTTGACTCTTGTACTACAAACGGTTTCTATAAGAAACGGAATATATCCTTAATGCTTATCAGGAGAAAAAGTGTTGAAATTAAAGAAGATATTCCAGTGGTCCTTACAATCAAAGAGGTGTCCGTACGGAATGTTGGAGATTCCTCACTAAAGTCCAAGACAAAAGGAATCCTCTGACATGCACCGCTTCTTAGTGTCTCTGCACGCTCTCTATAGCATTAGCAAGTCAACCAATGGCAAAATTCCATGTCATATCTCATATACCTCTCTATCAAAACAGATTACTTAAAGATAAATGAGTTTTTTATAGAGGATTAAAATCGTGCTTCAACGTTCGAAGTCTCTATCTCTAAATGTCATGAATTTTTCTCCAACGGGAAAATTTGAAAGATTTGAAGAGGAGATAAATTGAAGAGCTGTCAGGATGAGAAATTTCCAACAGCTAATTCCAAGAGCTTCAACTATAAATAGAAAACTGGAGCAGTTGTTCAAACTTGGTGAATCAACTCGAATTTCTTCTAAGAGCTGAAAATTTTTTCAAATACTCTCAGCTTTAAGAAATTCCAAATCAAGCAATAAGCAAACATTCATTGTCTAATTTTTTTTGTAATAGAGAGAATAGCAATTAAGATTTAACATTATAAAGGATTCAACATTCTATAAGTTGAACTCCTCTATTCGCAATTTCTTTTAGAAACCTAAGCATTGGTTTGGGAAGGGTACCCAAACTGTGGTTTGATTAGTAGTTAGAAACAAAGGTACTTTTTGTAATTGTGTCTACCTGTTGCAAAGGCTTCTCCGCCTAAGGAAGGAATGAAATCACTAGTAGATTAAAGCTCGGAAAGCAATCCGGGGACTGGAGGTAGGCTAGGGGCCAAACCAGGATAAAATCTCAGATTTTGAAATTCTAATCTTACTCGCTTGTCTTTATCACGTTTATCTCATCCATCATTCTATCACTGTCTTCAGTTTTGCTTGAAAAACTAATCTGTGTTGAGTAGAGTACTCAGTAAGCGATTATAGATAAACTGTGCTAGCAAAGCTGAGTAGTTTATAGTTTTTAGACCCAGCTCAGCACGAAGCACTCAACACGTATCTAAAAACTGAACTTGGTAAACATTTTTATAAAATCTAAAAAGAAACCAACAATTGCATTCTCCCCCCCTCTACTGTTTAACTATGCCATCTAAGGACCAACACAATGGCATCTTCTCAACAAAAATAGCAACAACATTCTCAGTATTGCTACTTTGATGAGAATTAGTATTTTTTATAGACAAATCCCAAAGGAATATGTTTCTAGATATTGAAGGGAACACTGAGAAGATTATCCTTCCTAAAGGAACCGTTCTCACTTAATTTAAGTGGGGAAATGCTGAAAGGGAGTATGGTCCAGTTTATGAGGTGGACTATGAAGAAATCTTGAAGAACTAAACGTTGCATAAAGTGGTCACGTAGCAAAACCTGAATGATTTCCTCCTCCTAAATGGGCCACCCATTAAGGACATCATGAAAAGCTTCTACAACAATCTCTACACTAATGAAGATTTCCCAGACATTTTAGCTATTGAAATTAGAGATAAATCCTATTTGGTGTCAACAAGATTGATTGGGAGAATCCTCTGCATGCCATTAAAGGGCACTATGCTAAGGAGAAATGGAGATGAAGAAGTTGTTGCAATCCCAGAAGATTGGGAAATTTTGGAGGACTATGGATTTGGAGATATCAGTCCATCTGGTCAAACTTGGAGGGTAAGAGCTTGCCATGAGCTTTTAACCAAGATTTTTCTATCCAAGACAAGATCCCTCTTAATTGCACTAAATTTGAAAGGTGCATTGTCTTCCACATGGTGACTAAAAAACAACTCAATTGGCCAGTGCTGATCCTTCATCACCTCGCCAAGGTGACCACCATGTATCACTATGGCTATCTCATCACAACCATAGTGAAGGCCCTTAGAACCAATGTAGATAAGTATGAAAGGGAAGGGGGAGATCACCAAATGTCATTAAAAATAATTTTTAACCTCAAGCATTTTAAGAAACTAAAGTTTTCTCAACTTCGCTATGGGTATACAGAGGCCCATGATATCAAGCTACACAAGACTAGAGTTTAGCCTACTATTTTCCTAGAAGATGTAGTGAAGGAAGATGATGACCCAGTATGGATGAGGTTGAAGTCTCTAGCAAAGGGATAGAGGATGAGCTTCCTCTTAGGACTTAGTTGTTGAAGGTAAAGACCATTGTGAGCTTAGTGATAAAAGTGGTTACTCCAAGGAAAAGAGCAAGCCTGGTAAAAAGAAAGGTAATAGTTGTACCTGCCAATCACAGCCAAAGAATAAAATCAAGTTTAATACTAAGGTTTAGAGGGAAGCTGAGGCTAAGGCTTAGCTAGAAACATAATAAGTTCCTAAATAAACTCTTCCTCCTCCAAAATTCATCGCTAAAGTCTAAAAGATGACTGCAGCTGAGTTATATCAAGCGTTAAGGGAGAGAAAGAGGAAATTTGAAGTTATCAGTTTGGTAAAAGAGACTTCTTAGTAGGAAGCAAAGAAGAAGAAAGAGGATATGAACATTATAAATCATGGCATTGCTGAGTAGGTTGAAAAGGCTGTAACCAAGCTTAAAGAGGTTCAAAAGAAAAGGACTGCATCTATCAGGCCCAAAAGAGCTCTACATATAATGGAGAGTGATGATGAAGAGGTTGAATTAATTGGCCATGAAGAATCTGCTCTTCTTGATGAGTCTACCAAATCACCAATTCCCTCTCATCATGTTGAGTTATCAGATTCTCAGGCTTAGTTACCTGAGGCTGATCGATCCTTGGATCAAACAGCCAATCCCCAGGTACCTAAAATTCCTTTCCCTATTTCTTTTGTAAATCCTACACCTGTTTTATCTGTAAATCATGGTTCTACTTTTCTTGAAATTCTCTTCCTCTTTCAAAATCTCTATTAAATCCTAACACTTCTACTTCTATTCCAAGCCCTTCTCAAGAAAAGACCAACCCTTCTTCACCTCTCCACAAACAACCACACTAGTCATTTCCTCTCCTAAAAAATATATCCTAACTAAGTTTGTAAATTCAACTTCTAGTTCTTCTAATCCACCAACCACAAATGTTTAATTTTACAAAATTCCACCATCTACCTCTTCTATACCTACCCTTTCTTTGAAACCAACTCCATCCTCCTCAATCCCTCTAATTGGGGAAGTTCCCCAAACTGAGAACTATGCTCAAGAGGGAACAACAAGTGTAAGTGATGCCAAGGAAAATTTTATACTCGATAAAACACCACTTACTAGCAGCAATTTGGTCCAAGAGGACCCAGATGATTCATCTATCTTAGCTAAGATTAGAGGGCTTGTACGGGCTAAATACCCTGCTCTCAAAACTAATGTTTAGTTAGATGTGGTAGTCAGCCAAGCGCTTCTAGCCCAAGAATTGACAAAATTATCCAACATGAAGAATGCCACCATCCTAGAATTTGATGCGCACTTAAAAATTCCCTCTGAATCCATCTACTATGAAGAATTTGAGAAGATTCAAGAAAGTTTGTTTACCATCAGAAATCACTTGGCCAAGGAGAGTGCGAAAAGTCTGGTGGATAAAATGGCTCTGATCTTAATTGACTTGACTAACTCTACAGCTCAGCTCAAAGCTATTATCTTCTATTTCAATCTCAAATGTCATCGCCAATGCAGTGGCAGACAAGTTGAAGATTAGCTTTGATGCTGCTTTACAATAAATAAGTAGTATTAATGAAGCCATGGCACCCTAGATGACTGAATTTCACAAGTTTAAGGAAGAATAAGCAAAGATTAAGACCAGTACTGACAAGCTCCTCAAAGAAATTCTTATGAAGTTGGATAACAATAAAGACCTATCTCATAGCTTTTGAGACAACATGGAAAATATTTCTAAGACCATGCTTGCTTACGATAAAAGGATTGATGTAGTTGTGAAGAAGCTGGATAAACCAGCACTTAATTTGGCTGAGCTGGACTAGAAATTCCACTCAGCTTATGCAACTATCAAGGCCAACACTGAAGATTTAGTTAAAGAATCTTAGAGGAACTGTAATCTATGGGAAAACTTTTTCTTGAACCAAGTGAGTCATTGGATCCTAGCAATGACTACACATAAAAAGTTAAATGTTTTAGGAGATAAAATAAATAAACTTCAAGGAAATGTTCAAAAGTTGGTGGGCACTAGAGATGCTGATGTAATGGATATTGATTACACTGCTAGAAACCATCAATGCTATGTGTCCAAGGATCATTGATACGGAAGCAAAGATGAAGATTGCATTATCCGAAATAGCTTTCAGAGGTTTCTTACAATGCTTTCAATAATTTTCATACCAAGGATTTGACAAAATTGCTCATCTAACCACATACCATCACTTGCTTCTACAATAGCTTAATAGTTAAGAGGTCCTATCTTTTCCAGGTAGGGAGCAGCTAGTTAATGAGATTTCACCATCAATTATTAGCAAGTAAGAGATGTTTCAACAAGCCATTAACTCCTTTAATATCTACCTCAACCAGTTGGTAGCAGACTATATAACAAAGGGGGAGAAGGTAGTTGAAGATGCGCATAGAGTTGCTCAACATCAAAAGGCACATCTTCATTAAAGGTCATTATATCAAACTCCACTAGAGCAACTAAGATTGCAGAATTCACTAAGAGGCGGTGGCATATCTGGATCTTTTTCTTTGAAGTATGTTAGAGGGTGAATTGACCCAAAGCTGAGGAGGTAGATAGTCTTGTAGAATAACTATTTTGTAATAGGCCTTTTCTGTAAACCTTAGTATAGGACACTACATGTGTACTTGCTAAGTTATTCAATAAAATATTACAAAAAATTTTCCAAGTTAAGAGCTTCTTAACTTATTATATATTATATGTTGTTATTGCATGGATATTACTATTGCAGGATAACTAAGACCAAGTGGAAAGAAAGGCTGAGTAAGACAATTCCGAAGACAAAGAAAAGTTCTCTAAGTATGGGGATCTGATGGTAACTAAGCAAATCCACTCAGTATGAGAGAGTTTATACAGCTTAAGGAGTTCACTCAGTATGGGGGAGTCTTACATCTCTTATCAGGTATTCTTATATCCATAAACTATTATTTGATTAATTTCGTCTACTACCAAGTTTGTTATTTGTTCCAAAATGGGGGAGATTGTTGAACTCAAGTTATTAGTACTTAATAGTACTTAGGTTTTGGAAATAACAAATTACTTAGGATACTAAAATTAATTTGGCACTAAGTAGACTCTTAATTAAGTAAGTTTAACTTGAGTTTTTTTTAGGAAAATAACTCAGTTTTACGTTAACTTAATTAAGTTATGGCTTAGAGTAGGAAAAGTTGAGTTTCATAACACTACATAGTTTACATGATATAACTCAGCTTGAGCTGAGTAGTTTCTTACTTAGTTTTTATAAGAAAAATGAGTACCATGACTTACCTTATACAAGACACTTGTAAGTTAAACTTATTCTTTGAAGACAAACTATTCTTTTTGTGATTCCTTTCAGGTAAAAGGCCTGAAAACAAAAAGGATATTTATGTGGTCCTTACTACCAAAAGGTGTCCGTACGGAATGTTGGAATTACTTTGCTAGTATCCAAGTTAAAAAGGTATCTTTTGACATCCACCATTTTCCAATGTCTCAGCACCATCTGCAACATTAACAAAAGAAAACAATAGCAAATCACCACGTTTCATCTCGCGTGCCTCTCTCAATAAAATTGCTTAAAGATATAAGAGTCATTGACAAGATAAAGATTAACATATTAATCTCACTCCTCAACGTTCCAAATCGTTGTCTTTAAACATCCTCAAATTTGTTTAAACCGACATATTTAAAAGTTGTGAAGAGAAGAGATTTTTAAGATTAAGTCAAGATGAGAAGTTTACAATGGCTAGTTCCATTCCAAATACAACCATAAATAGAGCCTGGAGTAGACATTTACAACTTGGTGAATCACCTTGAATTCTTAAGAGCAGAAACTCCACTAAAACAATCAAGCAATCTTACAGCAAATAACCAATTCATATATGTTTGAAGAGAGAAATCAGATAGGCTTAAAATTCTAACTAAGCTAATTTATTTGTAAAAGATTCAACATTTTATAAGTTGAAATCCTCTATTCTTCATTTTCACTCAAATATCTAAGTGAGTCAGTTTGGGAATGGTACCCAAACTAAGTTGAGTGGTGGTTAAAAAAGAAGGTACTTTCTGTAATTTGTTCAACTCGCTATCAAAGGCTTTTCTACTTATTTAAAGGAAAGAAAACAATAGTGGATTTAAACTCAGAAAGGGAATCCGAGGACTTGAGGTACGCTAGGGATCGAACCAGGATAAAATTGAGTTGTATCCTATCCTTATCTCTTTATTATATCTTTGGTAGTGTTTGCACCCATTCATCCTCTCTCTATCTATTTATTTTTCTTGAACCATTCTGAGCTGAGTAAGTTTTACTCAGCACAGCTTGAAGATAAACTAAGTTAGCACAAGCTAAGTAGTTTATATTTTTAGCCTAAAAGTTTCACTCAACATAGGTTACTCAGCACGCATTAAAATTACTTAAAAATCAGTTTTTAAAATCTAAAAAGTATAAGTTAATCTACATTCATCCCCCTTTGCATGATTATTAAAGCTAACCGGACCAACAAGATCTTCAAGAGGTCGAAGATGATTTGATTCTTGAATACATGACAGCTGCACTTGTCACGTCACTTGTTGAAGATGAAAATGATTTTATTGTTCCCATTTCATATGTATTTGATGCAAACAAAATGTACCCTATGAAGCCAAATTACCCTATATTAGAAGAGTAATCATTTCACTTACTTATTTGATGTCTCACCCATTGATGCATTGCATTCCTTTGAGCATACACATAATGTCTTTAGCATACATGATAATACTGTGAATGAAGTTAACTTGAATACAATTGATGATCCAAAACTTGTATATATTTCAAATGACTTGCCTCCCATAGAAAAAATGTGAGATAATACAATAATAAAAAACTTGTGGTAGCGTTTTCTTGGTAATTGTCATCCTAAAAAATGAAATAATCCCTCTCTCCGTCAAGTGGTGAGGGATTGGGAAATCAAAGAAGAGCCTCTCCGACCTTACCATCAAAGAAAAGGTTTGGGCTCAATTATCAAAGTATGGAATTGTGAGTTCAAACCACATCATCAACAAATTTGACATAAATATATTTGACGAAAATTTTAAAATTTCGAGATTGGGTGATGAGTTTCAGGTTAGTCTTTTCTTGTGGAAACGGTCTATACAAGGTCACTATTTAATATTTTTTTCATTTTTTGTTAAACTCGGAAAATGGCTCAAAAATGGCTGACAGCTATACATGATAAAAAATAATTAATCTTTATTCGGATTATGGTAATATTCACTCACTCTCTCGACCTAGAATTATTTTTATTTTGTTTTTCAAATTATTAAACTTTCTGAATTACTTTTATATGTAGTTGACAATTTTTTACCCTTCCATGGGCGTTCTTTCGAACCCACTAACAAATTCATTGTTGATTTCCAATAGAGTTATAAATTTGACCAACTTTTTTAGTCAAAAGTAATATGGTTGGTTTGATTGGCGAAATTATTATTTCGCTAAATAAAAAAAACAAATAAAGAAAGGTAAATTTGTAGAGATTTTTAATCTATAATCCGATTTCGGAAGGAATAATTATTTTAAGGTATAATAGGACTCATAGAATAGTTTTTCATTCATTTAAAAGAGAATAGCTATTCCAAGAATCCTATGATACTTCGAAATAACTATTCCTTCACATGTTAGATTTCAGATTGAATTTCTATCAAATTTGATCTCTTTCATTCGTTTTTTCTTCAATTCCGCGGAATAATCTTTCCACGACTCAACTAAACCCAATTTACAAGTGACAGGATACTTGTTGTGGTCCCCACACACATGCTTGTGGGAAAGTTATTTTTTTAATAAATAGTAAATTTATTATAAGATTTAGGGGGTGTTCCTTTAAACTTAAAAGTCAGTCACCTCCTTGAAAGTATATTTTTAAATTAAAAATTGGTTAGTTTAATGTATTTTTAAACTTTGTTCAGCTTAAAAAAGTTGATTTAAGTAAAAAGTAAGAAGTAGCAAATACATATTTTTAAAAAGTGATTTTTTTCAAATCTACTTTTTGACCAAGAAAATTACAATATTATCCATATATTATATTTAAAACCCAATACCTTTTTATAAAATATGTCGTTTTAGTCTTTTCAAGATTCAACAACTTATAAAGTGACTTATAATTCAGTTTTGAGAAACACTTTTTATGACTTAAAAATCATTTTAAAGAAATATGTAACTACTTATTTTTAAACTCTTTAAAAGTTAAAAAAACACTTTTAAATTATAAGTTATAAGTTTGGAGAAACACACCCTTAATTCAATTGGGTAACATTGGCCACAGAATGCACTATAATTAGTGTATATTGTTTTAAGGGCAATTTACATAATTAGTATGTTTCCAACAATTCATTTAGAAGCTTTACTTCTTAAACTATTCTTATTTACATTTTTACATTCCTCTTTTTTTTTAATTTAATTTCTTATTTTTGTTTTATCTCACAAACCGTTTATTTTTTCAACATGCCGCTTTAGAGTATTTTTTTATCTTTATGTTTCCCTTCAAAATAAGATCCATGATGCTATACTTTTTCTGAACTCTTTTACCGATACATTTTTATTTTATAGTTCTTTTATAATTGTCACATAATTAAAACACATACTTAATTAAATACAAATAAATATAACACAACTATATCAATTTGACATATTACAAGTAAACTATAACAAAATTATAACATAATTACATCAATTTGAATTAACTATAAGATAACTATAAAATGCGAATTTGTTATATTGAATATATCTATAAGTAAATTATATGGTAACTATAAGATAACTATAATATGCGATTTTGTTATATCAAAAATAAATTCAAATACAAAAAATAAATAAAAACGCATAAATATAACATGTTTGCAATAATTATAAATACTATAAATAAAGTATAATAAAATCATAGTAAAAAAATATCAAAAATTACGTTGATTTGAAATAACTATAAGATAACTATAAAATCTGACAAGGTTATCACTAGGTGATAGAAATGTAAATTCAAAACCTTGACAATTAAATTAAGTAATAGACAAAAAGTAATTATAT
>CATIWQ010219482.1:0-12204 GCA_949673415.1 Euphorbia schlechtendalii | reverse complement strand
TATGTATATGTATATCTATATGTATATATATATACATGTATATATATATATATATGTATATATATATTAGATTTGGAAAAGAGATAAAATTTTAAAAACATAATAATAATAAAAAATTAAAATTTATTGCAAGCAAATGGTTAGTATATATATTTAATATTCTCTACAATAAATTTTAATTTTGAAATTTATTTACCGTAATTTTTATGTTTTTGTATTTCGTAAAATATTTATTTATTATTTTGATAATGTAAAATATTTAATTCATTTTATAAACGGTACGTCTATATGTCTAATTTATGGACCCCGACTGAATCCACAAATTTTATTTTTGTACGTTCATATTTTAATGTCTGAGAAATTGAATTAGAGTATAGACCTTACAAATTATTTGGATCCTTGGATACGAGCTGGGTCAAAATTCATTAGAATCCTAACCCCGATTTAAAAGTGGACAATGCGCAACCTGCACTTTCATTAATGAAAAGAAAAGATAATGTTTTTTTTAACAAAAAGGATAATCGAATACAATTTGGGTCAACTGTATCTTCAACTTTCTCGTTTTGAAAATTGCATACATATAGAAATGGCAAAGCCATTATAGTTCACAGTTAGGAGCTTACCCAACGAATATAACCCACATTTAAGACAGGTAAAGGGGTAGATAGAATGGAAAGAATTGTATTAAAATTTGTTTATTTATTAGTAACATACTTCATTTTTTTATTATGTGATATACATAGTACAAAAATACGGTGCTTTCAATTGCTGACCTAAAACTTCAACTTAGTATGAAACTTAGTTGTAGAGTCGATTAATATACTTACTTATTAGTTTTTATCTATTACGTGGATTTAAATAATATATAATATTTTTCTCAACATTTTATAATGAATTTCAATTGATTGTTGAAAAAGTTGGAAATCACCAGATTTTTATTATGATGGATTTTATATTTTCCACATGTTTTGGAGAGGAAATTAAGCGCATTTTCAGGGGATATTACTTCTATTTTGCAAACAAGAATCAGATATTTATATATAAAGAAGATTGTTTCCAAATTTAAATTTGACTTTTATTTTCTTAATTAAAACATTACAGAAAATACTTTATCATACAAAGAATGAATATATTAGTAGATAGTATTGTTAATATGATTTGCGTAGCAAAATTTTATTGTGAATCATTGTTATTAATTATGATTTTTTAATTAAATTTATGACGAATAGGTGTATTAAACATTGGATTATCAAATTTTGATATGAAATGTTTACAATATACAATTTTGCACTATTTTTTATTAAAATAAACTTTGAAAACATGCTTTGCAGAATTTACTTTTCCAAAACATGTTTTGTGATTTGTATAAATTTTTTTATTAAAAATAATAGTGTTCGATGAAGTATTTCAATCAATTTAACATTAATGTTATCTAAGAATTATACATCAAAATTTAAGTAATTTTCGGAATTTCTTCATTTTATTATTATTTTTATTAAAGTTGTTATCACATTTAAATAAAAAAAAATATTTTTGTGCTTCTCATAAAAATTTCAAATATTATTATTAACGTATATTGCATTTTTATTAACTAATCTTAAAAAATTCAGTTCAAAATTGATAAGATTACTCCTTGTTATGACATAATTAAAAATCAGAAACCCGTTTTTTGCTAATTACAAACCACATGACATGTTTTTGTAAAAAAAGTTCACAAGATATGTTTTTGAAAATAAGTGAAAGCACTTGACATGTTTTTGAAATGACCTAATGCATCAAAAACCCCCTAAACTTGGCTAAAAAAACTGGATGTCACTCTAAAGTTACAAAATGTCCATATCTCTCCATTAAGTTTGTATTTTCGAACCAATTAACCTCCTCAACGCTACGGGACAGAATCTAATTAGTTTGACTTTTAAAAAATGTCACATTCTGATTTTTCTCTCTCCAACCAGAAGTTGAAACGTGACATTGAGGGGACAAAATTGTGCATTTTTACCAAGTTAAGGGGGTAATTGGTCCTTTTAAAAGTTGAAGGTGACATCCGATTTTCTGAGCCAAATTTAAGGAAGTGTTGATGTGTTTGGTTTTTGAAATGGAACCTACATAATAAAGGTGATTTTTCTACTTGCCTAAATTTGTTATATAGAAATTTCAGTACTCTTCGTCGTTTGTCCAAATATAAGTTCATTTATCCATGTATTCTTTAGATTAAAAGGTATAATTAGATTAAACCTCCAAATAGAATATGTACAGGGAACATGGAGACTCTCACTAGTATTAAATTGAACTACGTATAAAGGTAAATTAGTATTTTCATACCATTAATTAATTTATTTATTAAGAAATGTGAATTGTGTAAGACAACAAGTAAAAAAAATTGAAAGAAGTATTAATTTCCTATTTACATTGTCACTAGTATTAAATTGAACTAGATATAAAGATAAAATTGTGAAATGCGTAACACAAGGAATAAAATAAATTGAAAGAAGTATTAATTTCTATTTACATTGTATTTAATAAGCAAAGAATGATACATTGATCTTATTGTTTGAAGAATTAGGCTAGTCACGTCTGACCAATTAGTTTTTTTCTCCTAGGGCTCTACGCGGTTGGGTTTCATCTTTTTCCTTTAATAGGGTTTTTGTTCTCAGTGATTGTTTTCGCAATATTGAATATTCTTTCATGCCATGGCAACTGACGACTTAGTGGAACAGTACGCTAATGTAACCATTTATGATGATGAATGGGAAGAGGGTGAGGGTCTGGTCTATGGAGACGAGGATGTTCGGTCAGCAACGGAAGGCGGTGACATTTTCCTTTTGGCAAAGGTAATATCTGACAGTCCTATGAATGTTCCAATGTTCATGGAGGTCATGGGGGGTGTTTGGAAGCCGGTTAAGAACTTGGAGATTAAGGAGATTGAGCCGTATGTGTTTTGCCTACGTCTCTCACATAAGCTTGATGCAGACAGGATTCTCGACGATGGACCCTGGTCATTCAAACAGAAGTTAATAGTCATCAACACTTTTGATCAGGGAATATCGCCCAAGTCAGTCCCGATGCATCAAGTGTAGTTTTGGGTGCATGTTTACGACTTACATAGTTGTTTCTGGACGGATAGGATGGCTGCAAACATAGGTAATTATGTAGGGACATTTGTAAAGGTGATGCTAACTGTCTCCAAGGTGGTTGGAAGGAGTTTATGAGAGTTCTCGTTATGATTGATATACGGGAACCACTGAAGAAGAAAATGAGAATTAAGAGGGCTGGTGGAGAATGGAACATTGTTAGATTTTGCTACGAGCAACTGCCTAACTTTTATTTTTTCTGTTGAATAATAGGGCATGCTCATAAGTTTTGTAATGGTTTCTTTGATGCGGAAGAAGACAAGAGGAATCTGAAGTTTGATCCATCGTTAAGGGTGATTAGAAAGCAATCTCGCCTTAGTAGAAGTGAACGATGGTTTAAGGGATGGGCTGATGATAGACCAAACAATGGCAGTAGTGGTGATCGAAATGAGAAGGCAGTTGATGAGCCGTTAGATGGGGGAGGGAAAGGTGAGCAAATTGGAAGGCGGGACAACAGCTTGATGTTGAAGCAGCCAATGGGTGACAGGAATGCGGTGCACTCCGGTGTTGTAGCTCGCGAGAGAATTAAGCTACAAGAAGGAAGTATGGTAAGGAAGGTTGACATGGACTGTGAAGTGGAATTGAAGAGAAAGAGGTTGACGGTGGAGGCGGCTACTACTACAATTTCCAATGAAAGTGTGATTTTGGGTAGGAATTTTTTATCTTTAGAGGCGGGTTCTGTTCTCGAACAAACCCGCCTGGACTAATGAGTGTGATTTGCTAGAACTGCTGCAATATGGGCCCGAATGCAATAGTTCGTGAACTTTGGGAGTTGGTGGGCAAAGTTCACCCTCAACTACTTTTTCTTTCGGAGGTTAGAGTTTCGAGAAAGCGAGTGGAGGAGTTAGCGAGAGGTATGGGTTTTTCAAGATCTTTTATCGTTAATAGTAATAATTCTAGTGGTGGTCTAGCTCTTATGTGGGATGTAGCTTCGAGGGTAAACTTGAGGAGCTACAATATTTCCCATATTCACGTGGATGTTAACATTGGTGGGCATGCATGGAGGTTCACCGGTTTTTATAGAGATCCGCGACGTAATTTACGTTATCAATCCTGGAATTTGCTACGTCGTTTAGCTATGGGTAACTCCACTCCGTGGGTGGTTATGGGCAATTTCAATGACATGCTTTGTGATGATGAGAAGATGGGAGGTCAGTCGCACCCTCCAAGCTGTTTCGCTAACTTTCAACAGGTGCTTGCCGATTATTTTTTATTTGATATGGGATATGTGGGGTTCCCTTTCACATTGAGAGATCTAGGTTTGGAGAAGTAATTCTCAGGGAGAGGCTTGATAGAGGGATTATGAATGAAGAATGGAGCAGAATCTTTCCTCAATATATGCTGCATCATGAATTTTTGTTCTCAAGTGATCATGACGCTCTAGTTCTCTACACTTGCAAAGCTGTCCATCTGAGTGCACCTTTGTTCCGCTTCAACAACGAGTGGAGGGAGAGGGCCGGGTTCAGCGAGCTCGTTGGTCAACATTGGGCAGCCTCATCTCATGCTTCTTTGTCGGGACGGTTGTCTTCCTTATCTACCACTCTTCTAGAATGGAACAAGAATTATAAAGATGCCTTTCAAAGGCAAATCAGGGACTGCCGGCGCCAACTTAGGACATTCAGGCGCTCCTTTGATGCCTCGGCAACAACTAGATATATTGAAGCGAAAAAATGTTTGGTAGAATTGTATCGGGAAAGGGAGATTTTTTAGCGACAACGTTCGCGGGTGCAATGGCTGAGGCATGGTGATAATAATACACGTTTTTTCCATAATTATGCCTCAGCTAGGAGGCGTAAAAAATCGAATTGAGTCGCTGATGGACCATAATGATGTAAGATTGGATTGGGATACAGGTCTTCAAGATGACATAACTGGGTACTACTCAGCCATTTTCTCTAAGATGGATCACTTAGACCTTGGTATTGTTGAGGCTATCAATGGTCATGTATTTGAGCAACAAAATGATGTCTTAGGAAGTGAAAGCAGCGATATTCGGGATGCACCCAGATATGGCACCTAGACCTGATGGCTTTTATCCTGGTTTTTACCAATCCTTTTGGCATATTATTGGTGATGAGGTTTTTCAGTTTGTTTCAAATACTTTGTCTACTTGTATACTCCCTGATGATGTGTATTTTACCAATATTGTGTTGATCCCTAAACTAAAAAATGCCATGAGAATTACAGATTATAGACCTATTACCCTATGTAATGTCTTATATCGTATCGTACCAAAAGTGCTGGCAAATAGGTTGAAATGTATTTTGGATGGGCTTATCTTTGAGAATCAGAGCGCTTTTGTGCCTGGTAGGCTGATTACTGATAATGTTCTGATTGCATATGAAATTGGTCATTATCTACATTGTAAGAAAAAGGGGAATGAGGGGATGGTTGCTATTAAACTTGATATGGTGAAGGCTTATGATCGTATTGAATGGTCTTATGTGAAAGAGGTGCTGCATAGATTGGGCTTCTCAACCACCTGGATAAATTGGATGTTGATGTGTATTTCATCGGTTAAGTATACAATATGTACTAGTGGTAGGAGTTTTGGCTCTATTACACCTGAGAGAGGGCTGAGACAGGGTGACCCTTTATCCCCGTACTTATTTATTTTGTGTGCATAGGGTTTATCGACGAAGTTGACTCGGTTGGAAAATGAGGGGCAAATTCATGGTTATCGGGTTTCACCTAGCACCCCACCGGTCTCACATTTATTTTTTGCAGATGATAGCTATCTATTCTGTAGAGCGCAGCTAGATGAATGCCAACAAGTAAAGAATTGCTTAACTGCCTACGAGAAAGCTTCGGGTCAAATGATTGACTACCATAAATCATCTATATCCTTTAGCTCTAATCTGCAAGATGACTATATGCACCTAATCAGTGAATTCTTTAATGTTACTACTTCTAATGAGTTAACTAAATACCTGGGTATGCCAATGTTTGTAGGCCGAAGAAAAATAGCTTATTTTTGTTTCATTCGAGACTGAGTTTGGAAACGTATAAATTTGTGGAACTCTAAGTTTCTGAGTTGGGGCGGAAGAGAAGAGTTAATCAAGTCTGTTCTTCAATCAATACCTTCTTATCTCATGTCATTATTCAAGGTTCCGGGTGAGCTTGTGCGAGGAAATTCATAAAATCCTTAACTCCTTTTGGTGGACCTCGGGTAATGGAGACCGTAGGGGAGTTATTTGGCAATGTGAGAGTTACTTTGTCGCCCGAAAAAGCATGGGGGTATGAGCTTCCGTAACCTTGAGGACTTTAATACGGCTCTTTTAGCTAAGCAATTATGGTGTTTTCTAACTTTTCCCAACTCTCTTGTGTGCCAAATATTTAAGTCTTGGTATTTTAAGACAGGTTCCGTGCTTGATGCAAAACTATCTACGACACCTAGTTACGTTTAGAGGAGTATGTTTTCAGCCATGGAGTTGTTAAAAAACAACTTACGGTGGCGAGTGGGGGATGGACAAAACATCTGCATTTTAGAAGATGTTTGGGTGAAGAATAGCGAGAGAATTCTGCTTGCCGGAAGAGAGAACTATAATCTTTGGGGAGTCAAAGTTGCTAGCATGATTAGCGGCGGAGAATGGGATATAAATAAGCTGCGGAAAGCTTTTGAGGAGGATGAAGTCCGGTTGATTTTTCGCACCCCGTTACCGCGGCTTACATGTGCAGACATGCCTTTTTGGTCATTGGAAGCTAATGGTATTTTAACTGTGAAAAGCGCTTACAGGCAGCTATCTATGAATTGTAGCACTACTCTACCCATTACTCAGTTATCTTGGAATAAGCTATGGAGTATCCATTTACCGGTGAAGATTCGTACCTTTATCTGGCGGGCTATTATGAATGTGCTTCCTGTCAGGATTAATCTGCTCCAACATCATGCTGTGGATGATTCTCCGTGTCTAGTTTGTTGTCTTAAGGAGGAATCGATTTCGCACGCTTTACTTGAGTGTACTTTTGCACGACGTGTTTGGTCTTTATTTGATCCTCGACTAATATCTATGTTTAACCGGCCTCTTTTAGTTGTTATTGAAGTATGGTTATCAAATGAACCTATTGATTTTCTACAGCATGTGTTTTACCTAATTTGGGCTATTTGGTATGTTTGAAACAAATTTGTTTGGCAAGCTACCAGCTCTCAACCTCAGGCCATTCTTCATTTGGCTTGCTCTACGGTGGAGCAATGGCAAGCTGTGGTTGCAAACCAACAGGCAGCTATGAATATGGGCCTTCCTTCAAGATGGTAGCAAGTTGGTGTGGAGACTGGGAGCAGAGGAGCAAATCTATTGCAAGGTGGGAACCAACGGATGACTTGGGAACCGCTACATTTTCCGTTTGTGAAGTGTAATTCCAATGCAGTAATTTTCCATGGCGGAGATAGTGTGTGTTACGGCTTGATTGTTCGCGATGCGAGTGGAGTTTTTTTTAGGTGCTAAGGCTGATGTGCTGCAGCCGCATGTCTCAATCCTCGAAGCCGAAGCCTTATCTGTACGGGAAGCTCTTTCTTAGCTGAAGGAGGCGGGTTTTACGCATATTATGATTGAGATTGATAATAGCTTACTACATTATGCGCTTATTAGTTCGCTTGATGGTTTTTCTTATTTTCTTCTTTTATTATGGATTGTAAGACTTTAATTCAGTCTTTTACATCCTGTGTGTTTAGTCTAATTCCTCGAACTGCTAATTTTTTAGCTCATACTTTAGCGCCATCTGTGCATTTGGATGAGGTAACGGGGGTTTGGATGAGTTCACCACCTTCATGTGTTGCCCATCTACTCTTTTGATCTCAATACAATCTAGTTTTTCCTCAAAAAAAAAAAAAAATAGGCCAGTCGATGCAATACTTCTTTCATTGCTGACGTATTAAATTGGTATGGAATCGATGATACATCAATATTTTAATTTTTCCTTAACATGGAATCATTGATTTGAATGCGGATAATGTAAAGATCAGAAGATCGTGAGTTTAATACTTAACCTTTTTCAAAATTCATATCATGTTTATACAAAAAAAATAAAATATAGAAAGACAGTGGCGGTGTCAGACCCCGATATGGGGTGGGGCTCTAGTTCAACGACCGCAAATTCCGACTAATAAATAAGTTAGTACAATGAATAGAAAATATGATATTTACAACTTAGCTTAATTAAAAATTAAGTAAAAAAAATAATACTTACCATTTATAAAAAAAAGTACAAAATAGAAAATATCACATTTACAAAGCTATTTTTTAGCATTACAAGGAGATGTGGTAAACAATAATGCAACTTAATGAAATGAAAAGTATATATATTAACAGAATTAACAGTACTCATTTTTTTTATGTAATAAAAAGTAAAAACTAAAACATTCAGAAAACCTTTTCAACTTTAAAAAATGGACTCCACAACTGTGGAGCCCATTTCAAAACTTAAAATCCCTCCCTCTTCTTTCGTCCACATCTTATTTTGTTTTCCTTTTCAATTATAAACCATTTTTTCTGGCAAGTTTATCAGGTTGTGGACACTACATGAAACCTAAGGGATTTTTAATTTTTCCGGTTGGCGGTGGGGCTGGAGCACCACCCCACCCCTCTCTGCCACCGCCCCCGTAGGAAGATCCTTATATATTATCATATTTTATAGTATTAATTTTCAGTTGTTTTTACTAACTCTCTAAACATGGAAAAATGTATCAATTTATCCCTTAATCCAGACAAAACCAATCACATTTAAGATTAAGAAGAGTGTGTTGCACGTGCACCATGTCAATATATTTGAAAATTCAAACAAACTAGGATTTGCAACATGTCAATTTTTTAAAAAAATCAAATCAATTATAAGTTAGTACGTGATTTTGAAATCAAACTTAAAAAAATGAATAAAATTACCATTCAAAAAATCGATTAACTTCCAAAACGTTTTATTTTTTCCAAAATTCACAAAATTTCAAGAAAATGCCAGATATTTTTTTGTAAATTCTTAGATTTACATCACTATGATTACGTATAATTATCAAATTTATGAAATCATAATCAATTTCTACCCAAATTTCCTTAAATTCTGTTACCAACTAAAACAAATATAAATATTACCCAGTTTCTTTTAAATTCTCAACTCCAAAATTTTTAGCTGTCAAATGGATGAATGAGATGTATTATTGATAAAACACGCACGCACTGTTTCAAATTATGATGGGATTGATTTTCTTAAAGAAAATTGATATGTGGCAAATTCTTATTGGTTTGAATTTTCAAATATGCTAACGTGGCGAGCGTGCAACACACTCTTCGTGAGTGTGATTGGTTTTGTTTGGTTTAAGGGATAAATTGATACATTTTTTCATGTTTAGAGAGATAGTAGAAATAACTGAAAGTTAACATTATAAAATATGGGTATGTATGAGAATCTTCCAATATATTATCTTTTCTATATAAATATAAATGTGAATTTTGAAGAGGTTGAGTATTAAATACATGTCCTTTTACTTTTGCGTTATTAGTCTTTAAATTAATGAATCCATGATAATGAAAAATTAAAATTTGATGTATAATCGTATCATCAGCTCCATACCAATTTAATACATCAGCCATGAAAGAAGTCTTGCATCGACTAGCCTGATTTTTCAAACAATAAGACCAATATATTATTATTTGCTTATTAAATAAAACATAAATAGAAATTAATACTCCTTCCAACCGTATTGTAGCTTAATTGGTATATCTTTAAAAGTGGAAATAAGAGGTTTTGGATTCAAAAATCCATATTCTTAAAAAAATTAGCATTCGGGATAATAGCATAAGTGGAATTATTTAAATTTTGAGGGCATTATCACTTGAACCTTATATAACCTCTAATTAACATCTGATAGACTCCTACTAGATATCTAATAATGTGAAATATCATAATAGATGTTGTTTCAAAAAAAATGAAACGAACAAAAAAACTTTGAAACGACGAGTCAAAAAATTAACCTTTTGGGAGATAAATGAAAAATAAAGCAAAATAAATAACAAAAAAGGATAGTTACACACATGTTATGGATGTGGTGGTTTGGAATTGAAATGTAAAATAAAGATAAGTTTACGAAGGAAGACGTAAATATAAAAGTGAAACTTAAAAATTGTATTTATGTTATGAGGTAAAAATTTAATACAAAGCCATGTTGAGTAACTTAAAGATTCATGTAAAATGCTCGTATGATAATGGTAAACATTTGAAGAAATGGCTCATTAAGATTGAGGCCCACACTGGTATGACAAAACCAACACCGCACAACAAGTTCAAACTCGTTAATGAAAGAGAGAAGTTAGGTCGTATCACTATTGAATCTCCGCACCCTAGGCCGCCCTATAAACATAAGAATGACTACAATCTACAGTGTTTCGTGTAAGCAGGGCCAGCCCTGGGCAGGGTGCAAGGGATGCGTCCGCCCAGGACCCTAGTTGAAAAGGGTTCAAAAATATTTTTTATGTTTAAATTTTTAGTACTTAATGTATAAATGATAGAAATGAATATTAATTAGTGTTGGATGAATCGTTAAGTTACTTGATATTGATGTAAGAGGTTTTGAGATCAAATCTTAAATTCTACAAAAAAAAAAATTTTTAATTATAGTTTTTTTACTGAGGCCCACCCATTTTTATTAATTATTTTACCTAGGATCCTTATATTGTCAGGACCAGGCCTGCGCGTAAGAAGTCCACCTTGCACGTGTAAATAGAAGTTATACTCATTTTTTCATTGTTCATATGGTTTACTGGAGCTTTGTCCTCGCAAACATTCGGATCTGACCCGAATCATGCATTTGATTGTGTGGGTGAGTCTCACGATCTCGAATATGAGAGGCTGAGATCTTACTTAAACGATTGATATCAAACCACTTTCCACTTGGAACCCACATTGGTAGGTTGTTCTCATCTTTGATATACACATTACTTTCACTTGATCTTGAGAGAAGCTTGGTCGGATCACACGACAAAGTTTACTTTGACCTCGTTGTGCTTGCCAATTAAGGAAGAACAACCCAGTTCGCATCTTGCACAAAAGACGATATGATAAAAAGAAATGTTTAACTTGCAAGATTTTAAACTGAAAAATAAGGGTAGATTACAGCTTTTGCTATAATCTCTATTCTCTAACATTTACATTGATGTGTTATCATCTTAGCGATATGGATTGTCTTGACCGGGTTTGCAAGAAGAATACCAGCTTGCTAATTCCAACAAAATAAACGAGAATTTGATTTTGTCAATGAACTTACATTGGAAAATGGTACTGCTTAATTTGGTTTGTTCCCCTCACAGTAATATGGATAGACTTAAGAGTCAACGATTTAATCCTAGTATTATCTATTGCTTGCGCACAGACTGCACAATAATGTTCTCATCAAATTTTTAAAACAATATTTTTGTTTGACTCTCAGACCAGAGTGCAGTTGATCAAACTTAAAAGTAGTAGTAATACTAATAATAGTAGTAAACGCGTATTTGAAACATCTTTCTCTTTAAATTATTGTTACTAGATTGTTTGTTAATATCATTATTACATTATGATAATAAAAATATTTATTCATTCCTATGATTTTTATTTAAGTGAAAATCGATTGAATATTTTATTTTTCTTATTTTTAAAATGCATTAAATATTAGTATAAAAATTAATATACATTAAAATTTTAAAACGATACTTGAACAACAAACATAATTATTAACTAAAAAGTTTGTATCAGATTTTTTATTGCTCTTGGAACTTCAAAGGTTGGACTTTTTAAAATTAAAACAGTTGAAGTGACAACTTGTATGATTAGTTGACTTTATAATAATATCAATTAATAAGGTTCAATTGTTAGTTGAAGCTCTTTATTAATTTGATTCATTAAGCATGCATGCTTTCAGTCTTCTTGTTTATGTCAATATCTACTCTAGTACTACTGTGCTTGTGCTATACATGCAATGTGCGCCTTTTAGTACAACTGCAATCAATTGTTCGACCAATATGGCAATTTGGTTTATTATTTTCCTTATAGCTTTTTGAATTTTGACATTTATTAATTTCGGTCATCAAACTTTCTCTAACATCTAATA
>CATIWQ010219443.1:0-13267 GCA_949673415.1 Euphorbia schlechtendalii | reverse complement strand
TATATGTATGTGTGTATGTGTGTGTGTGTGTGTGTATATATATATACGTATATATATATATATATGTATATATGTATATATATGTATAAATATACGTATATATATATATATACGTATATATGTATATATATGTACGTATATATATATAGGTGTATAGATATAGATATATATATATATATACGTGTGTGTGTGTGTGTGTGTGTATATATATATATATATATATATGTTTGTGTGTGTGTGTGTGTCTGTGTGTCTGTGTGTGAATGTATGTATGTATGGGCGCGCGCTCTTATATAGTAACTTTGTTTTATTTGTTGGCCTAATTCATTTGGAACCCCCTCAAGTTGTCCCTAAACTCCGGATTCCCCCCGAACGTTTGGACAAGTTCAGGGGGCATTGAGAATGTTTAAAAAATTACCTTCATCTATTAAATAACCGAATTGAGGGGGTGATGGAGTGAGGTTTAGACAAGTTCGGGGGGGAAATTGAGAACGTTTAGACAAGTTCAGGGGGGCATTGAGAACATTTCAAAGTTCAGGGGTGAATTGAGAACTTGTAGACAAGTTCATGGGGAAATTGAGAACGTTTAGACAAGTTAAGGGGGGCATTGAGAACACTTCAAAGTTCAGGGAGGCATTTGGAGTTTAAGGACAACTTGAGGGGTTCCTAATGCATAAGGCCCTTTTTGTTTTTCAATATAATTATTTGACCTAAATTCCGGATTCCCTCCTGAACTTTGAAATGTTCTCAATGCCCCCTTAAACTTGTCTAAACGATCTCAAGGCCCCCCTGTACTTGTCTAAACGTTCTCAATTCCCCCCCGAACTTGTCTAAAACGTTCTCAATTTCCCCCTGAACTTTGAAATGTTCTCAATGCCCCCTGAACTTGTCTAAACGTTCTCCAACACCCGTCCATCCAACATTGCCAGTTGTGTTAGTGGACCAACAAACATGAGCACGTTAATGAAAAAAATTATTTAAAAAATTAAGAACGTTTAGACAAGTTCAGGGGGCATTGAGAACGTTTAAAAAATTATCTTCATCTATTAAATAACCGAATTGTGGGGGTGATGGAGTGCGATTTAGACAAGTTCAGGGGGAAATTGAGAACGTTTAGACAAGTTCAGGGGGGCATTTAGAACATTTCAAAGTTCAGGGGGGAATTGAGAACTTTTAAACAAGTTCAGGGGGAAATTGAGAACGTTTAAACAAGTTCAGGGGGGCATTGAGAACACTTCAAAGTTCAGGGGGGCATTTGGAGTTTAGGGACAACTTGAGAGGGTTTCAAATGCATAAGGCCTAATTATTTTATTGAATTTTTGACTAATGCATCTTGAACCACCTGAACTTGTCCCTAAACTCCGAATTCCCCCCTGAACTTTGAAATGTTCTCAATGCCCCCCTAAACTTGTCTAAAAGTTCTCAATTTCCCCTTGAACTTGTCCCTAAACTCCGGATTCCCCCCTGAACTTTGAAATGTTCTCAATGCCCAGTTGAACTTGTCTAAACGTTCTCTAACACCCCCTTGATGCAACGTGATAAGTTGCGTTAGTGAGCCCGCGAATGAAAAAAAACTATTTAAAAAAATAAAAAAGAAATAGATATCCCAATATTAATATTCTAACGTTACAAAAGTTAAAATCTCGAAATCATTCTTCATCTATTTAACACCCGAATCAGATTTCTCTTTCCAAATTAAAAACTTTTAGACAAGTTTAGGGCGAAATTAAGAACTTTTAGACAAGTTCAGGGGGGCATTGAGAATATTTCAAAGTTTAGGGGGGAATCCGGAGTTTAGGGACAAGTTCAGGGGGAAATTGAGAACTTTTAAACAAGTTCAGGGGGGCGTTGAGAACATTTCAAAGTTCAGGGGGGAATCCGGAGTTTAGGGACAACTTCAGAGGGTTCAAGATGCATTAAGCCTTGAATTTTCATACAATTGATCCATCGATGATGAAGTGTGAAATAACTTTATATAATAAAATTTTATTTGAAAAAAAATTGATATATAAGAAAAAATAATATTTTTAATATAGGACACCAAGCAATAACAAGCTTCAAACTTCTAGTCTCTTGTCATCAAGATTCTCCGAATCAAGATAGAAACTTAGCAATTAATATGCACTACCAAAAAAATTATATAATTCTTTTGGATTAGTTTGTTGAGTTTGACTCAAATTATTTTTGTTGGTGATCACAGAGCTCAATTTCCCCTTGAACTTGTCCCTAAACTTCGGATTCCCCCCTGAACTTTGAAATGTTCTCAATGCCCCCTTGAACTTGTCTAAACGTTCTCCAACACCCCCTTAATGCAACGTGATAAGTTGTGTTAGTGAGCCCGTGAATGAAAAAAAACTATTTAAAAAAAATAAAAAGGAAATAGATATCCCAATGTTAATATTCTAACGTTACAAAAGTTCAAATCTTGAAATCATTCTTCATCTATTTAACACCCGAATCAGATTTCTCTTTCCAAATTAAAAACTTTTAGACAAGTTTAAGGCAAAATTGAGAACTTTTAGACAAGTTCAGGGGGCATTGAGAATATTTCAAAGTTTAGGGGGAAATCTGGATTTTAGGGACAAGTTCAGGGAGAAATTGAGAACTTTTAAACAAGTTCAAGGGGGCATTGAGAACATTTCAAAGTTCAGGGGGGAATCCGGAGTTTAGGTACAAGTTCAGAGGGTTCAAGATGCATTAAGCCTTGAATTTTCATACAATCTATCCATCGATGATGAAGTGTGAAATAACTTTATGTAAGAAAATTTTATTTGAAAAAAATTGATATATACGAAAAAATAATATTTTTAATATAGGACACCAAGCAATAACAAGCTTCAAACTTCTAGTCTCTTGTCATCAAGATTCTCCGAATCAAGATAGAAACTTAGCAATTAGTACGCATTACCAAAAAAATTATATAATTCTTTTAGATTAGTTTGTTGAGTTTGACTCAAATTATTTTTGTTCATGATCACAGAGTCACAAATTAGTCTATCGTGATGAATAACATATGCTTACATGTCTCCTTCACAAATCACTTCGAATCATTTCAAAATTAAAATTGTTAAAAGAAAATGACATTGGATCAAAGATAATCAGTATGATAATGTAGTCCTCGAGATAGATGATCTAGCGATAAGTAATGCTTTGATAATAGGTAGTAATAAATACCAAAAGAAGCTCGGATCTGTGAAGCTCATTCAAATCATAAAAGGCAGTTATTAGTAACTGCCCAGTCATCCCATTAATCACTCAGTCAACCTCATTAAAGGTGGTTATTAGTAACCCTAATAAGACTTAATGAGGTTACCTAAGATTTAGCCAAATGGCACCATCCTATTGGGGAAAGAATCCACTAATATACTATATAAAGGCATAAATCCTCATGAAAGGTAATTAATTCTCCTCTAATCTTTTCCCTTGATTATCTTCATGTCTCGTCTTAATTTAGGCATCGAAGTGGCTTCATCGGCAAGTCCAACCTACCCCTTTAACACCCTACTGTTTTATAGGTTGACCATAGATATTAGCAAGGGAAACCTACCTCAGTGCACTTTGATATCATGCTTTAAATAATTGTTCTTTGTTTCTTGCTCCTATAGGCTCTGTTTTAGAGGATTTGTTAGACTCTCTTGAACATTTTACCTAGTTTAATTTGAGGATTGTTTTTGCTAAAATGTCTGTGAAAGACTGAATGAAATATCTCTTATTGATGAGAGAATTGAGTTTCACAATTGATTATACAATGAAAGTTATTTCTCTTACTTATACAAAGTAAAGCAAAGTTAGTCAAGGTGAGAACTAACTTTCTCGCCATCTTGACAACTAGCAATTTGTTACAGTTTGTTACATGAGTTGCGGTTGTGTGTAATGTAGTGTAACATGATTAACTTGAACCTTCATTCTTCAATATGCACCCCTCAAGCTGATCATTTTACATCATAATCATTCTCGTATGGATAAGAGTATATACCATTTAAGAATGACTTTGTGCTTTGGTGAGTAAATCTTCAAGCTCTTGTTTGGAATATACATGTGATGCTTCAAGGAATCCAGTTGTTATAAGCTCCCTTATCATGTGAACATCTATTCCCACCTATTTAATTCGCTCATGAAAAACTGAGTTCTTGGTAATCTCTAAAGTTCTAGTGTTATCACAATGTAGTTGAATTAGCATTTTTACATCTATACCAAACTCTCTTAGCAGGTAGCTTATCCATTAAAACTCACAACTTGTTAAAGCCACATTGCGATATTCAGCTTCACAAGAGGACTTGCTGACCACATTCTACTTTTTCATCTTTCAGGAAACCATTACTTTCTTGATAAAAAAACTAAATCTAGTTAGAGTTTTTCTTGTCAAAGTTGTGATCTTTGTTTCTTCATCACTTTGTGCAGGATATAATAATCCATACTATAATGTCCCTTTCAAGTATCTGAGAACATGGATTGCAGCCTAAAAGTGATGCTTGCATGGATATTCCATAAATTGACTTAGTTACTATATTGTGTAAGCAATGTCAAGTCTAGTGAAGTTCAAATACAATAATTATCCTAGTTCTTCTATACATTTATGGATCATAATACTCATGCCCCTCCTTAGAAAGATTAAGGTCTGTAGGAAATGGACTTGAGGCAAGTTTAGTATCAATCATACTTGCATCTTTCACCATATCATAAACATATTTCTCCTATGATAAAATCAGTCCTGAATATGATCTTGCCACTTCTATGTCTAGGAAGAACATGATAGGACCTAGGTCTTTAATTGTGAAAAGCTTGTGTATATAAGGCTAAACCTCCAATACTACAATTCCCTATGGACTAGATATTAGTATGACATCCATGTAAATAACCATGAAAGTGGAAGTGCTTGACTCTACATCCCTTTTGATAAAGAGACACTGATAATCCACTGATCTTTGAAAGCCAAAAACTAGTCATTTCTATGATATATCACGATGCCCCTATCTTCCAACTTGTTTAAGGTCATACAATGATTTCACCAATTTGCACAGTTTACCTGACTGACACTTTTCATAACCTGGAGGTGGCACATAGTATATGTCTTCATCTATATGCCCGTGGGGATAGGCATTATTTACACCAATTTAATGTAAAGGCCAACTTTTAGTTGCTTCTATAGCAAGTAATAATCTCACTGTGACATTTTTTGCAACAATTTTAAAGGATTCATAATAAACCACATCTTGTTGTTGATTATATCCCCTTGCCATAAACCTTTCTTTAAACATGCCTATCACTCCAATTGGCTTGTATTTAATTTTATAAACCCATTTTGAAGATAGAGCTCTCTTCCCTTATGGCATATTATTATAAATCCATGTTTGATTTTCTTCCAAAGCTCTAAGTTTTTCTTGCATAACTTTTATCCATTGAGGATCTTGAGCGGCCTCGACATAATTTCTTGGTTCCTTGGTATGAGTAACATTTCCAAGGAAAAATTGATGTTGTTTTGAATATTGTGAAAAATGTGGAAACTTCTGGTGATTTGCCTTCCTAGTAATGCACACATATTCTTTCTACCAAGATGGCTTTATGCATTCTCTTGTTGAACTCCTTCTTTCTGGTATGGGACCATTATTGTCTGCATTGTCTGGTTTCTCAATAGAAATATCAGATGTGATAGTCTTAACATCTATATTACTAAAAGGAAAAACTATTTCCTTAATATAACATCTCTAGAGACCACAAACTTCTTAGTTTCTAAATCCATCAACTTATATCCCTTCTGTCCTTCTGAGAACCCAATGAACACTACAGATTTTTCTCTAGGAGTAAACTTATCTTTGGATGGTTTATTGCTAATGTAATGATAAAGGCATCCAAATATGTGGAATTTGTTGTAATCTGTTGGCTTCTTAAAACACTTCTCGTAAGGTGACTTCCATTTTAACACTCTCGATGGTAAGACATTTATAATACTTGCAGCCAACAAGATAACTTTTTCCCAATACTTAGATGTCATTCCTGCCTGAAATAATAAAGATTTTGTGATGTTAAGAAAATGTCTATGTTTCCTCTTTGCTACCCCATTCTGTTGGGGGTATGAACAAAAGACTTCTGGTGTATTATGCCAAACTGTTGAAACAAAATTCTTTAGTTTGCGTTTACAAATTATGTACTATTGTCTGATCTAACTACTTTAACTCTTTCATTATATTGCATCTTGGTTCTAGTTAGAAAAACCAGCAGTTCTTTGTGAACATGTGCTTAACCACCCAAACTATCATGTTGTAGTCATTCACTAAAGTCAAGAATTAATTACCAGTTTTAGAAACTACCTTATAAGGTCCCCATTTATCATAATGCAATACAAGTAGAAAATTTGTTGTTATTGAAAGGAAGTTTGTTGCACTTGGGCAAACAATATAGTCAAAACTATCACTATTAATACAAGTATTTAACACATGCTTTAGAACTTCATCTAAAACATGACTTAGTCTAAGATACCAAACATCTGACTCATTACTATCAAAATGCTTATTTGGACTAATAAAACTACTTCCAATAATATCACTACTGCAATTGCTAGCATTTATCATCCATTTTTTCAATTTCTTTTCCCCAAAAGAGTCTTTATTCAGCCTGTAAATTCCATCTCCATACCATCCAACTACTATTATCTATTTAATTATTTGGTCTTGCAAGAAACAATATCTTGAGTAGAAGACAACTTTGATCTTAGACTGTCTTAATATTTTCCCAACTGATAATAAATTGTACTTAAAAGTTAGTAAATGCAGCACATTTTTAAGCTTTACCGCCGATGATAACAGATTTTCTCTCACTTGTTAGACCTTTTGACCATCAAGAATCAAAACATATTGTTTTGATACTGATTTATATGAATGATACATGGACAGTGATGAGCACATGTGACTTGTTTCACCATTGTCAATGATCTAATACTTATCATTGACATTTTCATAAAATTCAGGCAGGTTATGAGACACATTACCAGAAAAATTGGAGAATCCTGCTAATGAGGAAAAGTTAGAATTGGTTGACTTGAGAGTGAGCCTTCTCTTTCCCTTCACCGTCATGTATAGCTCCTGAATTATTTGAGTTATTAGTATCTCACTATGAGCGGATGACACGGAGAGCGATGGGCCGAGAGCACGTGGAAATGAGAGGCATGGTCTACCGGGGTGTTTAAATTGAAAATAAAAATGTACCGGGTCAAGGACCCGGAAGGTTTGAAAGAGAAAGCGAAAACATTTTAGATCGGTCAAACCTGAATCCGTCATCTCTTAGTGTAGAGTCACCACCTGCCTCGCCAGACTTCTGGTGAGGTGGATCCCCGATTTTCCGCTTGATATATTTTTTATTTATTATTTTTTTTAATTTTTTAAATATGTTTTCAATAAATTAATCTAATTTTTTAAAGTCTTAAAAAATAATTTATGTCCTTGAATTGGCGATGAGGAACATTCCTATTTAGAAATCTGCATATTATCGAAAATTGTGTAATTCAAGGATAAATATCCCAAAAAGTCATTATCATTAAACCCGCGAGTTGGAACAAATCTCGTGCTCACACCCACCCTCCTCTATTTCATCAAAATCGGAACACGTAAATCGTGTGTTATTCTTCTTTGCTTGTCCTCCCTTTGTTGCATTTGCTCTAGTATTGATATAGGCAATTTTCCTTTATTCCTATAGCGTTACTGAGATTTCTCATTACTCCTTTTGCCCCACCATTCTGGATAACCAATGACTTTGAAGCATTCCCTTTAGGGTCTCTTTCGCAATACAATTTTCTCTTATCTTCATCACCATCCTTTGTATTGACTTTACCAGCAGGATTACTGTTTTTTGCAATGTAGTTTGCAAATTTTAGTTGACTATCAATTGTCACTTGTTTTTGCCTCTCAATCTTCATTATCATAATAAAGGATTTGTTGATGTTACGCAACAGTTCCAGCAGCGAGATCTTATTAACTACATGTTCATATTGTTCATTCAATCCTAAAAGAAACATAATCAGTTTGTCTTCCTCTATAATATCTAGCATTCTTTGATAAGTGTTGCAGCTACATTCCTCCACGGCTCCACGTTGATATTTAGGTAAAATCCTCAACAAGAACATTTCATCCCACAACTCTTGATAGATGTTAAATAAGAGAAAACAAACTAGTTTCCTTGAGTAATCTTATCTAGTTACAATTTCAACTTGAACAAGAGTGGCAGATTATTATCTTGATACCTTTTCTTCAGCTCTTTACAAAGCGATTTAATAGAAGATGCAAAAACAAATGACTCATGGTGATCTTTATGAATAAAATTCAAGCCACTACTAAACAATCAGTTTCCTTCTAGGAATCATACTCATCTGAATCTTTCAGTGGTGGAGAAACATCAAAATATATATATTTCCGCTTTTCTTTGCAACTAATGCACATATCATGGTATGTTTCTAAGTGAAATAGTTATTATAAGTAAGTAAAGTACTCAGTAACACCAAGCCTCAATTATCTTGAGTTGTGCAAGAAAATTTGTCACGATTTGTGATTTCTCCTTCCTCTTCTCTGGGAATCTCATATCTCTTGTTGCTTTGTGCAGGATTTGGCGACTGATTGCCTATTTTGATGCCTGATTTCTCTTTTTTTCAGTTCATGCTCTAATTTTATGAAAGATTGAACTAAATATCTCTTATTGATGGGAGAATTGAGTTTCACAGATGATTATACAATGAGAGTTATTTCTCTTACTTATACAAAGTAAAGTAGAGTATGTCAAGGTGAGAAATAACTTTTCTGCCATCTTAACAGTTAGCAATCCGTTACAGTTTGTTACATGAGCCGTGATTGTGTGTATTGTAATGTGGGAGGATTAACTCGGATCTTCATTCTTCAATAATCTGTGAATTAGGTTACCCATTCATTAGCTAAAGTGACAAATTCTTTGACTAGTAGGGGGATTTGGATTAACTCCTGTCCACCTTTGATTAGGACCGTTGTTTCTTTTGGTTATAATTAATAAGATCTTCCTTCTTCACTCTTCAGTTAAAAAATGAATATATACATTATTATACATGATTATACGGAGGAAGTTTAGTTGATAAAATTATTATTCATTAACATATTATAACAAATAAATTTTGATTTCGAACATTAAATTCCCCAAATCAAAGACAAATTGGATATAAATTTATAAATGAGCATGATCTTTAAAAAGTTGAAATAAATTTATTATTCTGAACATGACATCTTAATAATTGAATTTCAAATTTTACATAAACATGATTATGTTTTGTTTCCTTTCCATTTTATTGTGTATAATTAGCATTGTATGAATATTCCACATTTTATATTTATACATGTATAAAACTCATTTATATATTTTCCGGTGTTCTAGGATCGAACCTCCAATCGTAATAAGATGAGCTACTTGTGAGCATCTATAGATGTCTGGTTTGATATAATTTGATTTAGTGAGTTGATTAATTTATAAATGAGTTGTTCGTGAACATAATATTGTGCTCATTTTGTTGAACCAATCATGGCACATCAAGGCTCAGCTCAAAATCTTGTGAGCAAACTCATTAAAAGTTCTTGAATAAATTCATAAACTTAATCAACAAAAGTTTATGAATTACTTTGGTATATATTAAAGATAAAATTTAATGACTAAATTCATATATAAACATAAATCATTAATCATTTAATTTATCCATTCATCATTTTAGTTAGACTTTTTTATATAATGACTAGAGATAATTATTAAGTTTGTAAATTTAATATTATTTTTAAACTTAATTATTTTTTTAAAAGAAGGGGAAAGCTTTATTAAGAACAAAAGAAATGGAAATGTTACTATATTAATTCCTGAAAAACATAAAATTGTTTGAAATAATATGCTATTGAAAGGAAATTGAGTTGGAAATTTATATCCAGTTAGTCTATTGGACTTAAAAATATATAAACTGGTTGGTCTTACAAGAGAAATGTATTTGACCTGTCAATTTGCACCACTGTACCAGCGGACGGATTTCCCGTTTCACAATTTCCACTTGTCCAGTGGCACAAGTGGAAAGCATGTCCACTTTTGCCATGACGCATGCAGGTGCAGTTCCTGCTTGTGCAATGACATCGGCGGAAATTGTATTGTGTCATGGTTTAAGCGAAATCTTGTTCACTTGCTTCCTGGTGCAAACGGGAATTGTAACTGCTTGTGCATAATTCATGTACTTTTATTTTTTCTTAATTTTTAAAAAATTTTCAAGCTAATATTGTAACGATCATCTTCTTTTTGATATCCATATTCATCGATCGTGCTTCAATGCAAATAAAAAAGAATGAAAAATGAAGAATATTAAGAAAATATTGAAGATTTTAAGGTTTTAGTGAGGGGGAAGTTAAGGTAAGTATTGTGAAT
Source organism: Euphorbia schlechtendalii (assembly GCA_949673415.1). NCBI lineage: Eukaryota > Viridiplantae > Streptophyta > Magnoliopsida > Malpighiales > Euphorbiaceae > Euphorbia > Euphorbia schlechtendalii. Next base: position 2,863 of record CATIWQ010219443.1, on the reverse strand, counting down.
TACACGGGCTGTACAAAGTATTATTGAGCTGCTCACAATAATTCAGTAAAATTAAATAGAATTTTTCTTTTAGATGGAAGTTATTAAAAATAACCGCCCAATAACTTTCATGCAACCCTTGTATTTCCGTTCATCCGGAACAATTAACATGTACAAAATTCTACTCAGAATTTTCTATAATTGTGTCAGTTATAACACAACCACACACGTTTCTAACAAATATAGACAGCTTTTGTTGTTGGAATCGGGGGATTTCTTAAATGTTTCTGAAGTCGTAATACGTTTTCAGATTGAAATTTATTTGATCGGTTTGCCAAACTTTCAATCAAATAAAATCAGAAATTTTATCAAGAACGAGAATTTTTATTTGCTGTGAAAAACAATCGAGTTTTTCTCTATATGTCTGTCAATTTCGTTTTGGTGAAATAAATAACCAAAATGTTAATAGATATACTGTTTCAGGTAGCAGCTATGTCCAAAAGACATGTTTTTTCGGGTTTTAGTTGTGTTCAACAAACACACTATTTCGGTCCAAAATTCATTTTTCTGGTGAATTTTCCCAATGATGCATGAGATCGGGAATAAAAAATTTTCAAGCTGACATGGCAGCTCGACCCCAGCCCGGGACGCTACCCCAGAACCCCGCACCCCCGGACCCCCCAAATCGTAACAGAAACCAAACAAGTGTGCACTCTATACTCTCCCGACCCCCCAAATGTCACAATCGCATTGGTCAAACTAGTCGATCCAATAATCTTGAAACTATATGTCAATCATTAAAATGGGATTTGCAAAAAAAATATATGCGTAAACACTATTTCTCTTTGAAAACACAACGGACAACAACTATAAAATCAGAACTTATCTTTAAGATTCCACAATATTTCAACATTCTATATGAAATTTTTATAAGTGCTTCGAATGTAAATAATAAGATTATTTTTAATATAATTTAAAGTATGCACGAACATAAATATTAAGTATTAACTCGAAATTTTTTTATAAAACAATGGATGATTGCCATTGTTGGTACAGCACAAAATTAGCTGCCATGGTCGTGTCATCTGGCAACTTAGAGTTATCTCCCACATGAAGAATCCTATTAAAACTCATTCATAACTATTAATTAAGTCCTATGTCAATTTATCATTAATCTTCAACATATATTATATGTTTTTATATTCCATGACAAGAAAATTTAGTTAACTTATATAACATACCCATCAATGTTGCTGTAAATTATATATTAATTCTTGATTGAAAAAAATACATATAAGTAGAGATTTTTGTTTTAAAAATAAAAAACAAGAAAATTATATAAACACACATATATAAATAATTAATGGTTTATGTGATAAATGAAATGTTAAAAAACTAAACAAAAAAACTAAAGAGTGGAAATGAAATTCAAAGGTTGGAAAAGAAGAATTTTAATTGTTTGGTCCATTCAATAAAAATCGGTTCTTTTTATATATTTTTTTTAATTTCACATCAATAATAATTTTTTCGTGGTAAAATAATATTTATAACAAAACAATAAAGTCAATGTAATAATCCATCCTTTTACTAAATATTGACATTTTAGAGGGATTTTGATTTTTCTTTTTTATTATCATTTTATATTTTTAAGGTATTTTTTCTTTAAGTTTTTCATTTATGTTCCTATTAATTTGTTCAACTTCTAAAATAATCATATTTTTCAATCTCCAATATCAAGATGAGAAAACTATAAAAATCAATATTTAAACACTAACAAATTATTTTTATTGAACATATTAATGAAATTTTGAAAATAAAGTAGAATATTTATGAAAAAATAAATTAGTAAATCACCTTATTCGATTAATTGTTATGTTAAAAACTGTGAATTAGTTAAAATGATAATATGTAGTAGATGGATTTAATAGGATAAGATTATATGTGATTAATTAAGTAATACTACCTATTTAATTAAGTAATTGTAGAAACCTAAGTAAGAAGTAGGTCATATTGCATTTAATGATCATCACATGATTCCACGCTTCTTTTCTTGTACTTGCTCTATTCTTATTTTTATCTTATTTAATCAACATTAATTTATCTAACAGATACTATTATATTTTTTTTATAGCAATAATATTGTTAAAAATATACATTTGAATAATTTGGAATTTAATCCTCACTTGTTGAAATTACAGGTTAATTTCTCCCTTAACGACAATATACGACTCAATTCCTCAATTTTCTTGTTTTGGTAAGTACTGCCTATTTTTTTAATATTTAATTGCATAACTCATTTTATATGTGATATGATATTCTCATTTATGTGAGAAAAACATTACATTACATACTAATATACTCTATTATTTGTGTTTTAATAAGTTTGATTATCACAGCTAATACTAAAATAAATTTTTTATAATTACTCGAAGTGTTCAACATACTATTTTGAAAAAATTAATAAATTACATATAAAAAACGAAAAAATTAAGAGCTCTAGGCATGTCTTTTTTTCTTTGAAGTATAGGCTCTTTGCATGCTTAAAAATCAAGGAGTACACTTGACTATTGGTTTGTTTAAATATAGCTATATAAATATGTAACTATATATAAATATGTAACTATATATATATATATATATATATATATATATATATATATATATATATATATATATTTTGAAAACCCTAAGATCTAGGAAAAAGATGAGATTGGGAACAGAAGATATAAAAGATATAGAAGGAGGGAAGGAACCTTGTGTAGATTCTGGGAATATTTCAAAGTTTGAAAAGAAGTTTAAAATATTAATTGAAATTAGAAAAACATAAAAATAAAATAAGAGGAAAAAACAGACATCTTTTCACCTCTTAAAAAGATAAAAACAT
>CATIWQ010219431.1:0-15006 GCA_949673415.1 Euphorbia schlechtendalii | reverse complement strand
TATATATATATATATATATATATATATATATATATATATATATATATATATATATATATATATATATATCACTTACGATTTTGTGATTTTAAGTAAATAAGTCAATAAAATGTTTGAAAATTAATATATATTTCGGACTTTGAGTAGTTGAGAGAAAGTGTAAAATTGTAAAATGTACAAGTTATAGGTTAAAAATAAATAAAACAAAGGCAAATGAATTTTTTAAGAATTTTGAGTGGAAAATAAACTTATGCAATAGGTAAAGATGATATTAAGAGGTGCGTGCCGGGAACTCTTTCCAGCTGCTTTTAGCTTTTTTTCTCTTAATCAATCATCGAATTACTAAGAGTCAATTGATTTCTCATATTTTTGTCCTAAAAATTTCATTTTAAAAATCAACAACAAAGAAACTTTAATTAATTAATTAATTTTAAGAGTAAAAAATCTTTTATTCAATGAAAAGATTTTGAGTTGAGTTTTCTAGGGTTACGCAACAGGGAAAGCATTCTCAAGCACATTGTAAGAGTTTGGTTATAATTGTTTTTAGTTATATTGCAGACAGAAAGTTTATCACCAACAACAAACTATCAGTAACCATTAACAGATCGCAAAGTCTCATAATACATTTAACCCAGAATCCTTCTAGGCAATATTTTATTGTCGAATCAATACCATGTGATGCAATTTATGACACATTCAGATTATGAAATGATTAGTTTATGTAATACCCATAGAAATGACTGAAAATTGTGAAATACGACGGATTGTTATATTAAATCCATTATATCCATTCCTAATTTAATGGAATAAATGTATTTGCTTTTCATTTGCAATAAAATAATTATTTCATGAAATGAAACGGGGAATAGTTCAAGATGAATTAATCAATACAAATAAAACATTTTACTATTTTCATTTCTCTTGTTATTTCATACAGAATAGCCATTTTAAATGTCACCTTATAATTAGACAACTGTTAATGGATTAACAAAGAACCGCCCATCATAAAATATTCAATTTCACGTTATATTACTAATTTAATATGACGGGGCCGGTAAGTTAAATTGTACAATGACGTGCCAAGTCTCACTTGCCCTTCTCTACAAGTAGGAAAAAGAATTACGATAGAATAAAATTAGTTTATTTTACTTTTCATTACAAAATGGAAGGTATTAATTGAAATAAAATTTTCATTCTCTCTTTTATAACTACGAGAGATAAAAAATATTTTTACTCTACGACAGATAAGAAGTATTTTTACTCTAATGTTTGATCATGTACATTAAATAATTTTTTTTTCTTAAAAATAATACTTCATCTATCCCATTTTAAATGTCGTTTTAGGTGAAATAGTGTTCACATCTTAAATGTCATCCTTTATGTTTTAGAGATTTTTTACTTCTATCTTCTAATTCTATCTATGTTGGTAGGGAAATAGAGTTTAAAATAAGAAAGACTTCTATTGTGGAATAAATATTTGAGATTAATATACGAGGTTAATTTAATAATTTTAATATTTAATTGATCACTTTTAATTTCTATGCAAAACTTTTGGAAGATACTTAAAATGAGATTGAGGGAGTAATATTTTTTTCAAGAGAAAAAATCTAAAAACTGGTTTTGGGATTCAGCTTTCAGTACAAAATGAAATCGATTTTCACCTTAGGTCAAAATTATACCTTGTGAAAAATTATTTGATAATTATACATTATATGCTTATTTTGTGAAAAACTATACTCTTTTTTTTTCCTATATGCATTTTATGGGTGCAAAGTCGAGCAGGGGTCATTTGAATTTAATATAACAAAAATGTATTTTGCACAGAACTGTTGACACTGACATTTCAATAAACAAAATATGTAAATGGTAGTCGGTTTCATGCTAGGCACTGTCACACAAAAAAAGCCATTTCTCGTACTGTTTGGTTGGTGAGAATTTTGAATATACTCTATAATAAATGGTGACGCCTCAAATGGGAAATATTTTATTTTTTAAAGTCCAAACATAATGCATGCTTTGTATCCGAGATTTCATTTCGATTTAGTTTTAGTCAGTTTAAACTAATTCAAAAGTTAGAATTGTATTATATTTCATTATAATATGGATTTATTAGATGTCATGTCAAAAATAAATTTATGGCTATAGTTTTACTTAGACCGGATTAGGAGCATTAAGAAATCGAACTTAACCGAAATAATTAATCGAACTAGTGTATTTCGATTTATTCTATTTAAATTTTCAATCAAAATGGTTCAGTTTTTATTTTAAAAATTCATAAATTTTCAAATTATTGATCAGTTTAGTTTGATAATAAAAAAACAGTAGAACCAAACTGGTCAATTGATTCAAATATCTGTTCTAAAATTAATACTCTCTCGTTCTACTAAATATAGTCGTTTTAGAGGGATTTTGATTTTTTTTATTATTATATTGTATTTTCAAGGTATTTTTTTTCGAAGTTTTCCATTTCTACCATTATTAATTTGTTCAACTTTCAAGATAATTATATTCCAATCTTCAATAACAAGAGAAGACTATAGTAATCAACGTTTAAATACTAGCAAATTGTTTTTATTAAACATATTAATGAAGTCTTGAAAATTGAATAAGATATTTATAAAAGGATAAATTAGTAAATACCTCATTCAATTAATTGTTATCTTAAAAAATTGTGAATTAGTTAAAACGATAATATTTAGTAGACAAATGGAGTATAATTAAAATTATATTTAACACTCAAAAAGTTTAGAAAACATATACAAATTACATTTGTGTGTTTTTAAAGCTATAGTCTTTATTAGCATTGTTTTAACTTGAATTTTTTTTATTGAATTTAATTAATTACTTCAATTTTATATTTTAATTTGATTATAATAATTTTTAATTTATTTAAATTGTAAAATATAAGTGAAAGTGGTAAGTAACGATTATTCAATTACATAAATATACTACAGAAAGAAAAAATATGTATATAAAACTGAAACAATTGACGAATCAATCAAATCGAAAAAATTCAAGTCACTCTCTTTTAATTCGGTTTTAATTTAAATTTAAATTTTATTTGATTTTTAGTGTAATCGGTTCGGTTATTTGACCTGATTGATTGATGAACACCATGAAACCGGAGTATTAAAGTAAAAATATGTCTCTAATTAGTCGAATTGGGCCCAAATTAAAGATTGTCCATCCAAACTCAATTCGAGAAAAATATTTATGAACGGTTTAAATGGGAGAAGTATCTCAAGTGGAAACTGAGAGAAAAGTATTATTATTCGATTCTACCCAAGAATTGTACAATAATCACCTTGCTATTTTAGGTAAAGTTGTACCATAATTCTAATTAGATCTGGGTTGAGGCCCTCCGACACGTGAGATCTATCCATGCCCTGTTTTCATAGAATGAGCTTAGATAAAGTTAATTATTATATTAATCCGATCTGATCCGAACTCATAGTAACCTGATTAATAAATGAAAGTGGTTTGGTTTTAGTATAAAACTCAAACACCCGGAATCAAATTAATAATATGTCTTTACTGTATAACTGTAATTAATAGTTGCAATTAGTAATTACCATTGCAATTACTGTATCTAACCATGAAAGCATATTACTAGGAGTTATGAGATGGCGGAATTCAATATTGAATACAATACTATAATACCCATTATCAATTTGCACTTCATTTAATGGCATAAAGGCTGTTCATCTTTCTTTCCTTTTCTTTTTATGTATTTTCATTTTATTTTTTTATTTGAAAGTAAAATGGATTTTATAGTTATTAATAGTACTATGAATTTTGGACTGTTTGTAATTTTGCATAAAAATTTATATATAAGTATCTTTTATTACTTAATTTTTTAACAAAAAAATAGTTTGTGAGCCCATAAACCGGACTTGAATTTTAATTTATTTACAAAGACCCGACCCGACTTGATCCCGATTTTAATTTTTATGGGTTGAACTGGATTTGGGTTACTAAACTTTTAACTCGGCCAGCGTCTAATTCTAACTTAGTTGAATAGCAAAAAATCAGCTAAATTAATTCACAAAGATGAGTACAGTAAACACCGCCAACTAAGGACCTAATTGTGTTTTCGGTAGACACCATTAACAACTTAAGTAACCTATATCAGTTTTTGTGAAATTCGAGTAAAGAAATTAGTTTTCAACTTGAAGCATGTTTCCTAAAATGCCCTAAATTTATTGATGTAAAGGTCATTAAAATTAAAAAATTTATATTTATCCTATCCAATGAGAATTTTTTACATGTCCGGTGGACACGGATCCCATATTGATCAAACTACATGCAAACCATATATTTATATTATTTGTTACAATTTTTGTTATACTTGAAATAATTTAATTTCTTTTATTATTGAAATTATTATAATTTTAAATAAAATCTAAATTAAAATTCATACATCTAATGTTGTTGTCGTGTTGTTTCAATTTTTCGATTTACTTTTTGATAACTCAGAAAATAATTTTTATACAGGATAAGATTTCGAAAATTTTTCTACAAGCAAGAGACCCGTTATATTGGGGATAAAAATTCTATCTCATTAAAGAGATAATATCAAATCAAGAGATACAACCCTTAAACGACTACAATTCTTAACCTAATCTATTTAGGACTATCTAAATGCCTATATAAAGGTGGATACACCTCAAAGGTACGATATTTGAATATTATTATCCGCCTCCTTATCTTGCAGGTGCACAATCTGGCCAAAACAATAAACAAATAAATTCATTGTTCAAGGAAAATTCAAGTAGAGAAATTAGTTTTTTCTCTGAAGCCTTTGTGATTAGGCTTTAAACAAATTTTTATAGGCTACTAATATAACTTATGGTTTATTTTATTTTTTTGCAAAACAAATGCGTGATGTTTTTTTGTTTATAATAAACAATTTATAACAGAGTAGATCATATATATTCTATGGGACACAATATTAATTTGTTTTTTCCTATAATAATTGTTTTTGTGATTGAAATTCAAAGCTCGTGGTCGTATTAGGTGTAAAAGATTGAAAATGGTAAGTTAAATAATAATATAGAATTAGCAAATAGTCCTTTTTTATGTTTCATTCAATTATAAGATCCAGAAGAAGATAAACCAAAATCATTGTTTAAAAATATTTAAATGATTATTTTTTGTGATTTGTAAGTTTTATTCGGAAGAGTTATAGTTAAGTAACATCAACGCTATGATAAAAGGGGGTTTGATTTTTTTTATCTCATTTATGTTTATGTTAAATGAAAAGGAACCTGCATTGGATGTAACTCGAACCTGGAATCACTAGGTCAATACATCATCAAGATAAAAAGGGTTGGATTGACTATTGAGCAAATAGACAAGAATTCGGCATGTCAAGTGGCATTGGTTTAGTGATTAAAAGTCAATAGAATTAGCAAATAGTCCCTTTTTTAAGTAAAAACATTATTAAAAGTTTTTAAAATTCCAGTCTCCATTTTTATTTAGAAAAAGGACTATTTGATGATTAAAAGTTCTTTTCTTCAAAGTCAATAGTTAATACCCACTTGATAAGAAAATGTTGTATTTCCATCCTTTTTTTCTACTTTTAATTAATGTCCGAAATTGTCTTTCTCCTTACTTATGTTATGCTTTTTACTAATAGGCCCAAGAATTATACATACTTGCACAAAACAAAATAGAAACATAGATTTTGCTCCATTTGCAAGTCTAACATAGCTTTTAGTTGTTAAATGGGAAACAATTTTTATTTTTATGATGTTGTTATTTACCGTCAGCTCTTGCTATCCACTGTTTCACGAAAAGATAAAAATGTTCTTCGTAAAAGAAACAAAACATTTTATTACAAAAAAAAAAAAAAGAAGAAACAAACCATTTTAAGTATATTAGGTAAAAAAACCTCTAAGCCATTGAAAGTAGGGTCTTCAGGGACCTAGTTGGGAATAGGTGAAGTATTATTTCAAAATTTTTAATATTTATTAATGAATTAGAATAATAAATATAATTAACACATAAATTTTTGTAAATTTTGGCAACACTTTTATAATTTTTGGTAACATTTTTCATCTTGACCGTTCAATTATATAAAATCGTGACGGTGTTCCAAAAAATACCTCTTAATTAGCCCTTAACCACTTTTTAAAACAGAACTTTAGACAAAGAAAAAAAGCAAGCGCTAACCAATGACTAGGCGTTCAACAATAATAACAATGATGATGATGATGATGATGATGATCATAGGCTTAATACATCATTAGGTATCTTAACTTGTCCCAAAAAACCTTATGCTTCCCTGAACTTTTAAAATGACCTCGTAGCTCCCTCAACTTTAAAAAAATGATCTCGTAGCTCCCTCAACTTTCAAAAAATGCACCACTTTGCTCCCTCTATGCCACGTCTCATCTTCTGGTTGGTTTGACTTTTCAAAGATCTGATTTTCTCCCTCCAATCAGAAGTTAACACGTGACACTGAGAGACAAAGTGGTGCACTTTTTTAAAGTTAAGGGAGCTACGGGATCACTTTTTTAAAGTTGAGGGAGCTACGGGGTCATTTTGAAAGTTCAGGAGGCTGCAGGTTTTTTAAGATAAGTTAAGGTACCTAGTGATGTATTAAGCCACAATAATAATAGTTTTGTCAAACAGCTATGAAACATATCACTCAAGTAGATATACTTGTAGACTTTAAGGGTATTTTTTAATAAAAAAATATAGTGCTTAATTAAAAATTATACTTTACTATAATTTGTGTTGCATAGTCTTACATTGCATTACTTTCACTATATTTATATGTGAACCAATCCATTTTTTATGGAATGTGAATTGCATATATAGCTTTGGAGTGGAACATGTTTTCTCGTTAACATTGACGAATTCAGAAATTTCGTAACGTGGAGTCCATATACATAAAAGACAAGACATGGTTGGTAGGTGTGAAGTTTTGTTTGTATTTTATGCATATGTAGCCCTAAATTTAATCATTTTCTTGGAACGTAACCTTGAATTTTTAAAAATTTTACTTAATCTCATGAACTTAACAAAATAGTGTATCAAATACGTATTGCACATGTATTATAAATTTAATCTTTTTTAGATTTAATGGGTAATTGCGATATCAATATGGAATTCAAAACTAATTTTGTCAAGAGTGCCAATTTTAATTAACCAATAAACTTTATTATATATTTTTAAGAGATTCGAGGTCGATGGACCCCATTTCATATCCTTCCTACCTGCATTTTATTCCATAACAAAATTTCCATCTCCACCCTGTTAAGAAATTGGGAAAGGTTTTCTCAGTTCTCCACGGGAAATCCAACATTCCACATCTGGGTTCTATTAAAAATACACAATGCGGATTTTTTTACAAGTCTAAAATCTTTAGATAAAACCAAAACTATTAATATATAAAATTTATATATTTTTCCTAAACATTAACGTTTCCTGTTTCCGTTTCCGTTTCGGAAACCTGAAATCACGTTATATTTGGCGTTTCCAATGTGCGTTCCCTCAAAACGGAAACGTTTCCATTCTCGTTTCCTTGCTACCTAGGTTGGGAATGAATATCTCACATCGTTCTCAAAGATTAGCTGAGCTTGAATATAAATAGGACCCTAAAGGCCTTAACTTTAACGACGCGTTTAAAAGCCGCAAGGTTGGTCGTAATCGGTGTCAAAACGGACAATATCGTTCAAGCTGTTTATAACATGCTATCAGCAAGACTGCGAAGAAGGGATATGTTAAGAATGAATATCCCAGATCGTTCTTGAAATATCCACTAAGCTTGTATATAAATAAGGCCCTGGAGGCCTTAACTTGAACGTGTTTTAAAACCGCGAGGTTGGTCGTGAACGACGTCAAAACGGACAATATCATTTAAACTGTTCATAACAAAATTCAACTAAAACAAGAAATGTGGTAATAAATATTTTTAAAATAATATATATCATGTAAAATCATAAAATCTGATAAATTTTTACTTAATATTAGATTTCATTCAAAACATAAAAACCAGAAGTATATTTGTTGGAACGATTCGTGAAAATGTATGGACATCACATATCTTCATAATAAAATAATATTATCGAACTTTGGGCCTAAATCTCTCATGAACTTATTCTTGAGCTTGATCTAAAAAATGAACTTATTCTTGAGCTTGATCTAAAAAACCTCATACCAATACCAATGGGGATAGAAATCATGCTTATAAGCCAAAATACATATTCCTTTCCTAGTAAAATGAGATATTTGTTTGTCCAACAATTTTACATTCATTTAATATTTTTATTTTTAAGCTTATACTAAATTTCATCAATCAGTTTCCAAGCACACTCATTATCGGCTTAGGCTCAAGGCTCGGAATTGAGACACTTTGATGGTGAGATTTCCTTGACTCTACAATTATTTTACTAAAAGAGTTAACTCTAGTTGGTTTAACAGTTAACTATAAGTATTATAAAATCACAATCTGATTTGGATTCTCTTATGGGTAAAGTTGTAACAGCATTGAGATTAATGGTTGAGATTTAATTTAAGTTGTTTGTTCTCAACCACTAAATGTAATAGATGATTAAGATTGGATAAAATTTACAACTTTAAAAATTCACAAATTTAGATAATCCTAATCCATCTTGAAAAGAGATGTAATAGCACCGCTTAGCAAGAAAAATCTGACTAAAACGATCAAATATCTGATATACCGCATAAATCTATAAAATTGGGGTGTCACTAAGACAATACTATTAAAACACATGTCAAATTAGCATTCAACTAAAATCATTTCATATTACACGTTTCGAGTTTTCTAGAGTGCAATTTTATGACTGAGGTCTTAGCCTAGTGGTTAAGACAGAAGTTATAGATTCTAGACGTCTCAGGTTCGAGTCACTTCCGAGAGTGTTGAGGATTTTTCTTTCCATTTAATGTTAGCCCAAACAAGGTAATTTTTTGAAAAGAAATCATTTCATATTAGTACTTTTTAATGAATTATTTAAGATATATACGGATATACTAGTCATTGCGATCTAAATAAACAAAAAAAAAAAAAAAAAGACACCAACACCTCATGTATTTTTCTAACTCAATTTCAAAGTTATTTTTAATTGGTACATCCATGAAAAGTAGACGGAGATGATCAAATATCAAATCCCGACTCCTTAAAAAATTCATTTTATTATTAATATTTCATATAGAAGCATGATGGATGTTAAACATTTTTTGCAAGTCTATTGTATATTCAATAGTAATATAAAAAAGTATATTTACTTTATGGTGAACCTTTCTCCTTATATTTAAGGATGTTTTTGGATAGTAGGATGTTTGCGTAAATTGTAAATTAAATATATTAGTACCTATTAAGTTTAAGGCTTCTAAGATAGGGGAAAGTTATCTCTATCTCCATTTGAAGATTTGAGGATTAAAATTGTTGCATCCCAACTTTTTGGGGATTTTTCCTTGTCCAGTTCAGGGAGGGAATCCCTGCTTGTTTTACATCCATATTATCAAGATAATCTGCCACATATGAGCAAGGGCATTAGAAGCAATCGCCCAATGCTTACATACTTAAGTTATTAAAAGAGTTTTTTTATATTATGATAATTTTCTTTGAAGTTATGAATTAAAAATAAAAAGATAATCCTTAATAATATGATTATACATGTGTTTATATTTTGGCGTCTCTAGAAAATAACATTCTTGCATATTCTATTATTACATATTTAACTACGATAAATTAAATTATGATTTCATAAGAAGTTAATAAAAAAATATGAATGATTAATTTTGACGGATCGATTTACTATGATGGGTACAATATAATTTTTTTTCTAATTTATCATGCTAATAAAATATAAACTAGATTATCAACTACCCAGCCTTGGCTTCGTTACCATACTTCTCTTCCAAAATGGATCAAGAAGGTGGAGTCATATGTTCCTAAAAAATGATAAAATTTCTTGTTATTAAAAAGAATAAAGGTAAACTAGATTATTTTAATAAAAAAATGAACTATAGAGTCAATACAATGACATAACATAATTGACCAAAAAATTAATAATATACATATGGTTTCAAGTTTAAACTGTTGTATAAAATGGAAAATATTTTATTTACTTTTAAATTTGTTCAGAAATCCTAGGTCCGTCATTGAGCGGGTCAATCGGCACAAAGGATCCGTTCCTATTCAGGTAATAAAAAATTCAAGGATTATATCATATTTTATTTCTTCCTAAGTACTAAATGGAACTTTTTCATCTTCCACCTCTATAAATATGAGTTTATGGAATTAAAAATTATGGAAATTTCATTTTCTCTTTCCCGGATTTTCATCGTACGACAAACTTTTTTGCATCTCATTGCTTATACAATATTATGAGGCTGCAAAAGTTGTGGGAACTGATTGAGATCCGATGCACCGTGACTCAATCTCGACTTGCATACAAATGGTATAGATTGCAGCGTTCTTCGATCTCGACTATGGAAAAAGATACATATTAGAATTCGTTTCTTTCCTTTTCCGTTATAATTTTTTAACATAACCCAAATAATGCTTTTCATATGAATTAGAAACTTAAATTGATAAAAATATAATTTTAAATTAATAAAAAATGAATATTTTTATATGTTAATTTTATATTAGCAATAAACTTTCCTGATATTGTAAAGGGTAAATTTTAAAAGATAAGACATGTGATTTCATTGTTTTTCAAAATAAGTATGTAAATGTGAAAAGTGGTTTAGTTGAAAATTTATTGATTTTTTTTTATGAAAAGTTAAAATTTTGATTTTCCTCGAATATATCATAATTGGAGTTAGAATTTTATAATATTGCCAAAAAAAACTATGATTAGTAGAATTATTAAGTAAAATTATACTCGGTTTTGAAAAATAGAATTCTCTTAACAGTTCATTTTATAGTTGCTTTGTTTTTGCATACTAAAATGTTACTTTTGCCACCATTTTAGTAAATGATGAATATTTTTTGTTTAATGGTTACAAAATGACAAAGTGAATGGTACTTTAGAAAAACCATATTTTATAGTATTTTTTCTTATAAGTATTTTTTAAAAAAATTAAGTTCTTTTTCCAAGCGCTTCATACTATGTTTTAAATAATACTTTCGCCACCATTTTAGTAAATGATGAATATTTTTTGTTTAATGGTTACAAAATGACAAAGTGAATGGTACTTCAGAAAAACCATATTTTTATAGTATTTTTTCTTATAAGCATTTTTAAAAAAATTTGAGTTCTTTTTCCAAGCGCGTCATACAGCGTTTTAAATTCGAAACTAAGACTTTCATGTTAGATATTTTTTTTTTTGCATGGTGGTTATAACTCTTCTCGTTATCTTCTCGCTCGTAGTAGTAATAACTCTCACAATGATAACGTTGAGACACAAGATCATATTATTATTCATTGTTTTGAATTCTAGTGTTTTTTGTTTTCTCACATTTTATAGAAGGATTGTTTCAATGTAAACTGTATCAGGATTTCATATATCGTTTTGGTTTTTCTTGTGTTGGGATTTATAGAAGCGTAGTAGTAACAAGCTTATTTTTAGGATTCTTCATTTCTGCAAATCTACTGTATGGTAACAAGTTTATCTTCCGATGTAATAAGCATCCTATCAATTCATTTGTGGCTGAGCTAATTGTAAATTCTTTGACGCCATTGATGTAATTTCTAATCTTACCTCAAGGTTCTTCTATGTATTTCCATGAGATAATTGTCCTTGAAGTTGCTAAGTGTGATAAACTAGTTCAAATGTTTAACTCTTCTCCGATTTCTAATCTGATAACTTATAAATAGATTATTTGATTAATTGACCAATTTAATTATTTCCGAAGAAAAATCATACTATTACTGATATAAAAATAATAAAGACATAAAATAGTGTCAATATCTCTTTAAATTGATAGATAAAAGAGATGGACAACTTAGTCCCAATAGAATTACCTACCAATTTGGTCTTTTTGACTAAGGTGAGTTGTTTATTGTTTTCAAATTATATAATAATAACACTAGTTGATCATCGTCTACAGAAAAAAACAAATAATCACATGATTTGAACTTTGAATTAATGAACCTATGAGTAATTTTGTAGCTCAGATGAGTGGGATTTTTTTGTCTAAGTATAAAATATATTGAAAGGGAACAATGGCATAACACCTTATTAGGCCTTGTACTAGTTTAAAATTTGGGTGTCCTTGTGTACACATTATCTTAATTGTTAGTGCTCGACTCTTGTGCTACAGATTTCGTTCCCCATTTGATTCTTTTGTTAACATATTTTATAAAATCATGCCAAGTTAGATCCACATTTCATTTTTTTAGTGACATGTAAAAATTATCAGGTAAATAAATAGAAAAGATGATTTTAACGAGGGCCAATTCAATTCAATTCAATTCAAAACAAATATATTATATTTAAAGGACATTTTGAAGAAGGAGAGATTTGATCACAAATCAACTTCACCCATTTTTATGGATATACCAATTAAACCAAGTATAATTAGTCAAAATAAAGCAAATTAAATGTTAAAACATCCAATTTCATGCTTCTCCTTCTCATCGGTGCAACAACAACGATCTTCAACACGAATGAAGTATCCTAAAGAAGAAGATCACTTCATTGATTCTTTCAATTCTTCTATGACCTTGGTTCTTTGTTTTGATATAAGAAAATTCAATTTTTTAAAAGATTTTAACTGAAAACAAGGTATTAAAGTCATATTATAAATTTCACAAAGAGAATAATCAGAGTCCAAACTGGTGATCAATCCAAAATTTCTTCAAACAACATTTGATGAAGAAGGAGTAATTCTAGATTTAAATTTTTGAACAATTGAATTTTCTTTAAAATTATAGTGAAATACAAGGAAATCCTTTGCTTGGCAAATATTTTTATTTTTGCTATAATTGTAAAATATTTTCACTTTTCTTATTTCTAAAGTTTTCATTTTCTATTTTCCTTCTATTTGTAACCATCATATCTTTTTCATTTAATTTGATTTTTTGTAACTTAAATGACCATCTGACAACCCATCTTTAAAAAATTTTGTCCGTCTTATTTTTATCTTTAAATGATACCAGATTCAATTTTTTTCGAAATGAAAAAAATATGACAGTGGTATACCTAGTATAAAATTTGTTATGCCTGGTATAAAACTATTAAATCAGGTATAAAATTTAAATTTTTCAGAATAAAACAAATTTTACATTCTTATACAGGTATAACAACTCTTTTACCATACTTAAGTTGTGTAGCGAAAACCATGTTAATAATGTTATGAAGGTATTATATCTGGTAAAAGTTGCAATACAAATTGTTATACTTGGTATATATGATTGCTAAATACTGAAAGAAATGTCACATTGATCAATATCTGTGCAAATAGTATTTTTTATTATTTGCACATATGTTATACTTGGTAGCAGGCCGGTCTTATTGATTGTGGGGCCCTAAACATGATTAATTTCATAAACGGTACTTAAGAAAAATATATATATATTAAAACATAAATTTTTATATATGATGTTATGTAATAAATGAAATTGTTATCAAATATTTAAGATCTAAACTACAGTACTTTAAATAAAGTTTTCTTACCTTAAGTTAAATAGCTATCATTAATATTCATTTATTTTAACCATATCACTATAATAAATAAAAGAAGAAATTATAACATAACTAGAAATGATAATAAAATTAATACATATATAAATATAAGAGGCCTTAATTTTTTGAGAGGCCCTAAGCAATGGCCTTATTGGTCTTGCTTATAGGACCGCCTCTGCTTGGTATAATAGTATAATCCTAATCGGCAGCTCCAAATGGATTGCAGGAAGTGAAATATCCAAAAAAATATTAGAAAGATTAAAGCAACGATTCTTATAAATTGATATAGAATTAGTACTACGCTATCCGTAGAGGAAGCATTTTATCAAACACGTATACAACTATTATGAAACAATGGAAAGCACATATTTGCTCATATTGAATTAATTAAACGTTCGTAGCTAGAATGTAAAGAGCAGGTTGATTATTGTAATTTGTAAACTTTGAAACTGACATATCAATAATTAAATTCGTAGCGAGCAGGGTGAAGATTGATTGTTGTAAAACTTTGAAATTGAGTTTTATCATTAATTTAGAAATGATAATGAGAAAATGAAAAATGAAGGTCATTGAATCTGATAACTGGCAACAGCAGCACCGCTTCTCGGTCTCGATCGGATCCGATGATTCCGATCACAAGAATCTAGAAATAAAAAAAAGGGGAAGTTATATAAATGGGCCGAAAGCTACGAATAATTTCAACCCAAGTTTTGTAATCTAACTTATTTGACCAATTAAGTTTCATATTTACCTTCTATACGTTCCAAAGTTTCTGTGTTCATCTTCATTACCTTCTATGCTTGTTTTTTAATTTTCTTATCTTATTTCGCCATTATCTCTTAAACTGCTCATTTTTTAACATGATGCTTTAGAGTTTTTTGTTCGTCTCATTTTTATCTTTGAAACGCCATCCATTGTGATATACTTTTTCGAAAATATTTTTTCAATTGGTAAGAAACTGGTAGGATAAACAAGAAGTGTCAATTTTGTTATGAAAGTATGGTAGGTAACACAGATACATGTCAAAAGTTTATCTCTATAGCAATAAACAAACAATTATAATCTTAAAAGTAATGAAAATGCATTAGAAAGTGATTACAACATATAAAAAAGAAATCTACAAAAGTATTGTATACAAAATATTAGGAATCTGGTATGTAACTGGTATGAAGAATAAAAAATGTTAAAACTAGTAAGAAACTAGTAGGTAAGTGGTAGGAAACTAGTATGAAGAACAAAAAATGTCAAACCTAGTAAGAAAGTGGTAGGAAAATGGTATGAAGAACAAATTATGTCAAAATAATCTTGAAAATTAATTAAAATGCTTTAGAAAGTGATTAAAACATGTAAGATAAAACTATTGAATCAAAAAAGTAGGAAACTAGTATGTAAATGGTA
>CATIWQ010219424.1:0-30126 GCA_949673415.1 Euphorbia schlechtendalii | reverse complement strand
ATTGAATCAAAGCCTCTCAACCAATCACATTGAAGAGATGCAATCTTTCACCAATGGATGTGACTCTTCGTTTGGATAGACGCAACCCTTCAAACTCTATAAATAGGGCTCCAATTCTTCACAAATTTCGTGGGATTCAAGTGCATCAACAACGCATTGGATTAGTGTGGTATAGAGTGCAAAAAGTGATAGAGAAATATAGTGTGTGTATAGTTAGATTCACTACGTTCTTAAGTGTTAGTGAGAAAATATTTAAGTGATTCAAATCCTTGTTTCTATCACTAGATTTTTCTATATTCTCGAGCGATTATTGTATAAGTGTACTTGCAAATCACTTATCAATAAAAGTTTTCGTTCTTCAATATTCATTTGTTCGATATTCGCAAGGAATAGCATCCTAGCAGAGGTTCTGTACCAGCCAAGACCAAATTCAAAGCAGACGCAGGAATTGCGGGAATTGACGACTCCCATTAAAGAGTGGATACTGTTTGATCAACTTTAGCTTTCACTTGCATACCTTAAAACTTTGCTTTGTTTTCTACTTATACTTTCTATTTCTAAGTTTATGATATGTCTATGTGTCAATATTCATATTTCATGCTAAGTCTTTTATGTTAATCAAGTTATATGCGTTGGTGTTAATTTTAAGAGTAGTTTCGGGGTTAACAATATCGTGTATAATCACTGGATCTTTGATATAACGCTGTTTAGTGAGCCAACATTTTTGGAATGGGATTTTGCTAAATGTGGCTATGTGAGAGCGACCTGCACTAAGCATAGTATCGATGTTATCCAAGTTTATATAATAGTCTTATCTCATTTGAGCTAGACTTAGAAAAGTTATTTCATGTGTTGCTCTGCGAAGAATTATTGAACATCTGAGTGTGTTGAACCGGTTGTTAGATTAATCTAGAGTATCGTAACACCTTTGTTGTACTTGCATGTTTTCTCTGCTATCCTTGTTCATAGTGAAAATCTATTTATTTAAAGTCTCTAATCTATCACATCTATATTTACTCAACTTTTCATTCTAATCTTCCTACCCATAATAATCTCTAATCTATTTTTATTTTATTTACTTTTATGCTTCCCTAGTTATCTTTAGACATGGTTCCTTCCCTATGGGTTCGATATCTTTTAAAACTACATCGCAACTGTATACTTGCAGTTATCATCATTTTTCTATGCGATAAGGGGTATTGACAACACCTACATTTATTTGTGAACAAGTTTTTGGCACAGTTATTAGCCAATAGTTCATGAGATTTTGGAAACATTATTGATTAAACTTATCAGTAGAAAAGTGGCGAACAAGCATGAGCTTCCAAATAAGGAGAGCCTCTACAATTGATCCACATGGATCTTCACCGACCATAGCTCCTAGACCACTTGAAAACCAACCCCAAAATATTTCAGAAGGCTCACTTGAGAAAGTGCCTTTAGTAAGAATTCTTTGATTGTTTGGAGAAACTCATAGAGGATCTCGCACAATAAAGGAAGAAAAGAGAGTCGAATCTAGAGAGAAAATCTTAGCTTAAAGCTATTTTCAAGTGTTCTTGTGTGTGAATAAAGAGAGGAGCTGGATGCCTATTTGTAGGGAAAATGGGGAGTGTTAGACTCCCCCTCAATAACTAGATGGGATGGGATAATCCCATCCCATCCATATCAGGTCAGGCAAGCGGGTTAGAGTGACCCGCGGGCTGACCCAAGTGGGTTGCAAGGGATGCCCTAGTGTGCTTCCCTTGCTTTGTTGCAAGCTTAGGCTTATTGCTTGCCGCAAGCCCAAGCTTGTGGCGGGTGCTAGCAGGCTTGCTTTGCAAGCGCTACCATGGACAACACTTACAGCCCGCTAGCTTGCAGGCTTGCCTCGTGTGCTAGTGACTGGCAAGCTTTTCAGCTTGCAGGGTAGCCGCTCGGGCCCCACTTTGAATAACTCATGTTCGTTTTGGGGCCCACTCAGAACAGGAAAAATACCCTTGCTCACTCTGTGTATATTTCCCTATTTTCTCTTTATTCCTTTGAATTATTAATTTGATTTAACCAATTAATAATTCTTATAATGGATATAACAACTTATATTTTCAGCATAGACCTAGTCTATAAGTTTTTTACTTAGTCATATAAAGACCCAAAGTGTGTGACCTCATAGGATTCTAAATTATAGAGCCACTTGAGGTTAACCTTAACTTAGTTTCCCATCCGAGAACCTTTAAGCTTAATGTTCTAGACCAATATGGAACCCGATAGCTCTGAACGCTCAAATGAGCTTTCTAGCAAAGGTATATGATCCCCGATACTTGGAACGTCACGTGCTTGTGACTTGATCCAATTCTACAGTAATAAACAATACAATACACTTCTTCCATCAACTTAAGTACCATCTAGTTTATTGAGCTCGGATTAAGTGTTGGCTCATGTAATAGCCGTAGCTATCTTGGAATTAGACTTGTTCACAAAGAACACCACTCAGCCATTATGTATCAAGATTGACTAGAAACCCGTTCTATCAATCTTATACTCTATTCAGAGGTTTATGAGTGTGTCACTTCAACAAGGATTCCTATGGTACATCTCCCATTATATCACTATATTAGGAGTAATGGATCCCATCTTAACTGCATAGCTTACCAACATGTGATCATCGCTATACCCGTAATCACCCGTATCATCCTGATTGCTAGGGTTTGAATATGTATGACCCAAAGTATAGCAACTCCAACACACAGTACCTGGTATATTAGGTTTGAGGATACTTGTATTGGTACTACATTAAGATATGACACCAACACATGGATATAGTTATTTTCGAGTGTCTATCTTATAGCGGTCTCCAATGTATTACCCAAATACATTCATGTGTTAGCTCAAGGTACCACCTTCAGCTCATGAGATTGGCTATTTGGATCTAACCCAAGGACTAAGCCTACACATGCTAGTCTGTCCGTTCTATTGATGTCCAGTCTCAATGAAACTATGACTAGGGATATTTAGATTATTCATAGTAACATGTATGTGCAATTCTCACACCACATAACTCCCACTATATCCTCGCACTTGTACTCTATGAAGTAGTCATGGACTTTGTCTCATCAATGCGCATATTCATATTAAATATTATTCATATATGATACCAGCGAGATTCATTAATAAATAGAAAGCATTGATAAGCAACAAAGATGCTTTAATTATTATTAATAATAATTCGAAACTATTTGTACATTATAACTAATAAAGATGTATCGCCCTAATTGCCTCTAGGGCATACATCATATCTAACATAGCGCTCCTTTATAACAGTATTCCCGTAGTACTAGCCTCTAATCTAGGACAACCTCTATGATTGATCCACACCAATCAAAATCGACCAAAACCTCTGTTGAGGAAGAACTCGTTGGTAGATAACAACTGCTAGACCGCTCGAAGATCAACTCAAAAATATTACTGAGAAGGCTCTCTTCAAAATTGAATAAGGCTTCAAAAGAATTCTTGTGATGTTGGAGAAATTCATGGAGGCTCTTGCTAAAGAATCGTGAAGAAAAGATGTCAAACTCAGAAGGAATGTTGAGCTGAAGATGTTTGAAAAGGAGAGGGGGAACCACTATATATAGTGGACGGGGAGCAAATTGCTCCCCTAATTTTCCAATGTCGGATGGGGAAAATCCCCATCCCACAACCAAGTTAGCTCGGAGCTCCAGCTCTGTGCAGGCTAACCCGTGCGCATAGCTTACCTATGAGACGGCTTGCAAGGCAAGCCCTAATGAGCTTGCCATGCCCTCGCAAGCCAAGCTTACAGACTATCCTACAAGCCTAGCTTATGGGTAGCTAGCGGGCTAGAATAGCAGGCCCATGCAAGCGTTACCAAAGTTAGTTAGCAGTTGCGGGCTTGCTACCCGATAGCATGTATTAGCCCAGTGCCAGTGCATGCTAGTTTCTCGCGATCAAATTTGCCCGCGAGACAGCCACGTAGGCCCTACCCACGAATAACACATTTTCGCGGGGCCCACTCGCAATGGGAAAGACCCCTTCTCCGCTTCATTTGGTTCTTCCCAAAATTCTACTTTAATTTTTTTGATTATTAATCTTGTCCCACCAATTAATAGTTTGTCCAACGATTTCAACATCCTTAATATTCTTGAGATAGACCTAGTTTATAAGTTCTTTACTTAGTCAGGTAAAGACCCAAAGTGTGTGACCTCATAGGATCCCAAAGTATAGAGCTACTAGTGGTTAAACTAAACTTGGCTTCCCATCCGGGAACCTTTAGGCTCAATGTTCCTAATCGATATGGAACCCGATAACTCTAAACGATCAAATGGGCTTTCTAGCAAAGGCGTATAATCCTCGCATACTTGGAACATCACGTGCTTGTGACTTGATCTGATTCTGCAATAGTAACCAATACAATCACTCCTTCCATCAAGTTAAGTACCATCTAGTTTATTAAGCTTGGATTAAGTGTCAACTCATGCAATAGCTATAGCTATCCTGGAATTAAACTTGTTCACAAAGAACACCACTCGCCATAATGTTTCAAGATTGACTTGAGATCAATCTTATACTCTGATCATAGGTTTATGAGCGTGTCTCTTCAATAAGAAGCCTTAATGTACATCTCCCATTATATCACTATATCAGGAGCGATGGATCCCATCTTAACTACTCGGCTTACCAATGAATGGTTATCACTATACTCATAACTCCTACTCAAGGTAACCAGTATCTCAAGTATAAGGATACTTGTACAATTATTACAATAAAACATGACACCAACACATGGATATAGTTAATTCCAAGTTCCTATCTTATAGGGATCTCCAATGTAATACCTGAATACATTCATATGTTAACTCAAGGTACCACCTTCAGCTCGTGAGATCGGTTGCTAGGATCTAATCTAAGGAGTAAGCCTACACATGCTAGTCTATCCACTTCATTGATGTCCAGTCTCAATGAAACTATGACTATGGATATTTAGACTATTCATAGTAACATGTGTGTGCAGTTCTCATACCACATAGCTCCCACTATGTCCTCGTACTCTCACATTATGAAATAGTCATGGACTTTGTCTTATTAATGTACATATATAATAACACATATATATGATATAGTGAGATACATAATATAAACAAACATTGATAAATAACAAAGATGCCTTTTTTATTATTAATAATAATCTTAAACTATTTTTACATTATAACTAATTAAGATATATATCATCCTAATTGCCTCTATGGCATATGTCACGTCTAACAAATACAACTTCTAATTCTTCTCCACCTCCCTTTCCTAAAAATTCTCAACCTACCCTTTCTTCAAACCCATCTTCTACCCCTTCAATACCTTTGATTGAGGAAGTTTCTCATATTGAGAACTACGCTCGGGAGGAAACAACAGTTGTGAGCAATGTTGAGGCAAATTTTATAGTTAAGGAAGAAACCCTCACTAGTAGCAATCATGTCAAAGAGGATTTGGATGATAAATCTATCTTACCTAAGATTAGAGAGCTGGCAAGGGCTAAATACCCTGCTCTCAAGTCTAGTGTTGACTTAGATGCAGCAATTAACCAAGTGCTAATGTTTGAAGAACTAACGGTAAGCGCTAAGAAGAATATGATGAGGAGCAAGCTACCATCAAGACGAGCACAGACAAGCTCCTAAATGCAATATTGGATAAGTTGGACACACGCAATGATGTGACTCACACTATGAGCAAAACTATGGAAAAATGTCTAAATTAATGATCACCTATGATATGAAGGTTGATGATATTATGAAGAAAGGAGATAAGCCTGTGCTAAATTTGATAGAACTGGATTAGATTTTCAATGTAACTTGCACTACTATCAAGGCTAACATAGATGATATAGTGAAAGAATCTCAAAAGGCTATGATCTCCGTTATGGGAAAGTTGTTTTTGAACTCAAGCTCATAGTGAATCTTGAAAATTGATTCACCATATACAAAAAGCTGAATGTCCTAGTGGATAGGATCAATGAATTTCATGATAAAGTTCAAGTGCTCATGGATACCAGTATAGAAGATTCAAAGGACATAGACTTCACCACCAGAATAATCAATGGAATGTGTCCAATAATCATTGATATGGAGGCTATATTGAAGATTCCACTATCAGCTAGCTATTTTAGAGGTCTACTATAGTGTTTTCAACAGTTTACCTGCTAGAAATTTGATCTCATTGCTCATCTCACCTAGTGCCAACGTTTGTCGCTAAAAGAACTCAACAGCCAAGAAGTCCTTTCCTCGCCTAATAGAGAGAAGCTAGTGAATGAAATTGATCTGGTATTAGTCAAGAAGCGCGTGCATTAACTAATTGGTTTTAGAACAATTAACAAAGGGGGAGAAGGTAGCAAAGGACATGCGTAAAACAACTCAACAACAAAAGTCTCATCTTTTTGTCAGACAACAACATCCACTAAAGCAACATAGACTTAGAAAGTCAACCAAGAGGGAGAGGCAATGGAAAGTAGAGAAGATAGAATAGCTAAAATAGGAAAATTTATAAGGCTCTTAATGAAAAGCTTAGTATAGGACATAACTTGTGTACCCTTTTTGAGTTATCTAATGTATATAAAAATAACAAATTTCCCTCAACTTTAAGAACTTCTTAGCTTTCTGTTATATATGTTGGTTTTTGCATAAATTTATATATTACAGGAATCAACTAAGACCACTAAGTATGGAGAAGTTGAGTAAGACAAGTCCTAATTCAAAGGAAAGCTCACTCAATATGGGAGAGTTTGTACAGACTCAAAGAAATCCACTTAGCATGGGGGAGTCGATGTTTCTTAAGGAAGTTCACTCAGTATGGGGGAGTCAATGTTTCTTAAGGAAGTTCACTCAGCATGGAGGAGTCTTACATAGGGGAGAGCAAAAAAATAGAAAATTAATAACCGAATTGGAATCGACCTAAACCGAATCGAATGTATTCGCTTTTATAAATTTATTGTTATTGGTTTTAGTTCGGTTCAGTTTAGGGAAAAACTGAAAAAATTGAAAACCGAATCGTTTTATTTTAAATTAATTTATTTAATAATATATTAATTTATTAATTCTTTTCATGATCAATTAACATTTAATATTTGAAAATTAAACTTTTTTTTCAAAGTAACAATGAATTATATATGTTAAGAATTATTTTATGTTGACTTTTAATCATTTTATATTAAAAAATTATATTTAAAAAATAAAAATAATCATAAAATATATATAAAATTGTATATTGGTTTAAAACTGAACCTGAATCAAAACCGAGCCGAAATAATTCAGTTCGGTTCAAACATAACTAAAATATATAGGTTAGGTTTACAATTCTCGTATTTCCCTTTAGTAGACTTTTCAACCATTTTTGCTCGTGCTAGTGCCCCCAGAAATTCTTGGATTTCTCACAATAAACGATTCGGTTTCGGTTAGGTTCGATTTTTTAACCGAATCAAACTTTGCTCACCCCTAGTCTTACATAACTTATCAGGTATTCCTATATCCATTAACTATTACTCAGTTTATTTCTACAACTACCTAGTTTGTTATCTTTTCCAAAATGGGGGAGATTGTTAAACTCATGTTAATAATACCTCTACTACTTTCGTTATAGAGATAAAAAAATTACGTAAAATAGTGAAATTAATTAGGTACTAAGTATAATCTTAATTAAATAGTCATCTTGAGTTAGTTTTATGGTAGAACAACTCAGCTTGACATAGGCTTAGTTAAGTTAAGACTTGCCAAGTTGAGTAACTCTATTACATTGTTTATGCCATATACCTCAATACAAGATGAGTAACTTTGTTTATTTATTCTTAGCATAAGTTGATTTCTTTATGTGATGCTGAGTAACTATAACATTGTGGCTTTAACCCTTTTGTGAAAACAAAATATTCTTAGTTGATGCTTTTCGGGTCCCAAAAAGGATTTGACACTAAAAGCAAAAGAATAATTAAGTGGTCCTTAGAGCGAAAAATACGGAATGTTGAGATATCCTCACTAAAAGCCAAGTCAAAAAGGAATCCTTTGACATTCACCATTTTCCAGTATCGCCACGCCATCTATAATGTTAAAAAAAAGCGTTCAATCACAAATCAACATGTTGCATCTTGCATGCCTTCTCTCAATTGCATTGCTTGAAGGAAAGTAGTCTTTGATGAGAAATTGATAGACGAATTAATCTCATACCTCAACATTCAAAATCACTATCTCTAGATATCTGCAAATTTGTTTAGAATGGATAGATTTCAAAGCTGTAAAGAGAAGAGATTTTGTGAGATAAAGTCAAGAGGAGAAGTTTACAATAGATACTTCTAGAAATCTACATCTATAAATAGAGCCTAGAGTAGATGTTTACAACATGGTGAATCACCTTGAATCTCTAAAGAGATGAAACTTTGTAAAAGAAATCACATCTTTCGAAATTCTAAATCAAGCAATCCAAAAGCAAACAAGGAACTCCAATCTGTTTATAATAAAGAGAAATTATTTAGACTTAGATTCTAGATAAGTCATTCATTGTAAAGGAATAAACAATTTATAAATTATGTTTCCTTAGTGCTAAATCATTTTTAAGCAAATTTGTTTGAGATCAGTTTAACAGGGGTACTCAAACTGAGTGAATGGTAGTTAGCTTGGAAGGTACTTGTTGTAATCTTTCTTCCCACTATGAAAGGCTTCTCCACCTAATTAAAAAACTAGTGGATTTAAGCTTAGAAAAGGAATCTAGAAACTAGAGGTAGGTTAGGGGTCAAACCAGAAAAAATCAAGGTGTGTCCTATCCTTAAACTTATCTTTTTATTTGATAATTTGTGCTTGTACATCAACACCCTCTCTATATTTATAAGCTTGAAAACCATCCCGTGCAATTTTTGAAAAAACCAAGGTCAGCTTAAGTTGAGTGGTTTGTGTTTTATCTAGTTTTGCAATTAACACATTTAACTCAACATACATTAACTTAGCTTGGTAAAAGATTTTTAAATCCTAATAGAACAAGTTAAATTGACATTTACCCACCCCTTTGACCCATTATCTAAGCTACATGGACCAACAACCTCAATATTCCTTTCAACAAGTATCCTTAGAATGATCAAGTTTTTGCTTGAAAGAGATGATAATGATGGAGTTTGTAAAGAATATACAAGAATCAATCATGATCTTAGAGACTAAAGTTGAGCAATTAGCCATTGTTGTGATGAGTGAGAAGGTATTTCAAAACAACATCATGACAAACTTAATGGAGGAATTTAAACTAAACTCAATAAAGGAATTCAAAGGAAATGATAAGGTATCGATTATTCTAACAAGACCTCTATGGAAGATATTTATAATGCGAGTGGATAAGATGAGATCTAGACTAAGCAACTTGATCAAAATTTGAACTTTGATGCTCAACACCATGAAGATCTTATGATTAATGATAGGTAACTTGATATTTCTTGAACTTCAAAACTAAAGAAAACCTCCCTAGAAAAATGGTTCTATGAAAGTGAAACCTTCCAACATATCAACCAAGGATTTCATTTCCACAACGCATAAGACAACTTGAAATGCTAGAAGAGCGTATGAAGATAATCAAGATGTCTTCAAAGATGAGGAAGAGCTTGTTGAGGTGAATCATAAAAGAATAATAAATTGCTTACATGACCTTATTGGCAAAACATTTTTCACGAAGATCTCCAACCGATTCAACAACACAAACTTTCCTCACACAACCCTTTATCGAATATCCTTTAAAATTAAAGTCACAGAGTGATGTAGATGTGCTTCAACAGAAACAAAAATACATTAATCCATAATTTTCAACTTTCATATTTGAGCCTCCTTGAAAAACAACAAACTTGGTATCCACTTCAAACATCAATTGAATTAAATTATTGGGAAACCCCCAACTTTTCTAACTTGTGCATATTTTAGTTAGTTTATTTTTTATTTCAAATATCTTATGTTTGTTTTGGTAGATTTTTGTAGGTTCCATAAATGGAATTCTCTTGAGCATAAACATATCCCCACAAAAAAAAGATAGAGGTTTATTTACTACTAATGATAAGAAGATCTTGTGTATAAGGAGATATCATTCTAAAAGATCTTCATTGATTTTGTATTTTTATTTTCTTTCTCTCAACAATGAACTATAACATCTTATCTTCTCCTTACCTCATCTGCTTAACAATATCTTTACTTTCCGTACTTGTTTTTCATTCTTACTTGCTTTAGGGACAAAACATGATTTAATTATGGGGGAAGGGAGTAAGATTTTATATACTTGCATGTTAAAAATCTTTTTAATGCTTTAAGTGTTCTCACTGATTATGCATGACCTTACAATGCATGACTATGTGGAAAAATGGTTAAAATTTTTGCTTTAAAATATCTTTTTTCTTTAACTCGTGCACCAAAATTGTTTAAGACTCTATATATTTTAATTGATTTCTATGTTTAGTAACAATTCTGTTAATGTGAATTTTACTAGAGTTCTTGAGTCAACTATAAAGATTTAGATTGCTATGTAAGATTTTGAGAATTTTGGAAGAGCTTAATTGTTTTAAAATCCATGAAGGATTCTTAAAGTTTGAAAATTTTCAATCTTACTTCAAATAAGTAGCCTAGATCAGCAGCTACCCTCTTTTGATAAGAATTTAAGCCTAGATTAATACTTGAAAATTTGTTAATGAATTGTTGATATGTGAAATGCTTGTTATGATTTTGTGTTAGTTTTGTCAAAATCGCAATTGAATCTTGTACTAGAAGATGGAGGTAATTAGGTTTAATCCCACTAGACAAATAGCCAACCCTTATATTAACCCCTTGAGGCTTAAGCCCTTCTTTGTTTACAAACATCAATATCCCATAATGCTTCAATTTGATTTCCATCAAACACTATTAACAAAAATTATGCATTAACTATTGAAATCGGTGTTAAAAGATCTTCTCAATTACAATCAAATTCAATTCTATGAATAAAATAGGAACAGTTTCACATCATAAATATAGATACGAGTTTGATTTAGATTCAACCTTCAAAATTGAAATGAAAAAGAAAATATAGAATAAAAGTTAAGTTACATGGTTGTTCATTGTAAGTCTCTCTTGTGATCAATTGCTAAAGTCCCAAGAGCTCAAATTGGACACCGAAATCAAAGAAAATATATTCATCATAGTTAATTATTGAAGTCATTTTCACTAAATCTCTTCCTTATCCTACCCTAACCTTTTCCTACATCACAACCCATAAAAGACCTCTTTATAACACTTGTCTCTTTAACCAATTTGCAACCTGCAAAAGAAATTTTGTTTTGTTTCATTGAATGAGGGGTTGTTCTTAAATAAAGCCTAAACACCGAGTGAGAGTGAAATCTTGAAGGACTTTCAAATCTTGTTTTCTACTTATTTGAAGTAAGAGATTTAGGTTTTCGTAAATTGTATGTTTTGCATGATTCTCTAAGATCGTTCTATCAAAACTCTCTATCCTAATGGTGATTTCTAAACTTGTATTGACTCTTGTAATTTCTTGTTTATTCATTTTTCACTTGTGTTGTCACACCGTGGATATTTGTCTCTTAGTCTCTTTGATTGCTTGAAAGAAATCAATGTTCAAGTGTGAGGTTATTTAATAAGTGGAATATTACATTGTTCAATCATACATTATTGTAATGAATTGTGTAGAAAAAATTTATTTTTAACAAAGCCTTGCTAGTTTTTAGGTGTTTGTCGGGTTAAGGAAGACCTCTTATTATATATTGATGGAAGTTGAAATTAGAGGGAAAAATTTAGCTAAAACAAAGAGTAACCATGATAAAGCAAGTGGGAGGCTGATGTTTGAACACGATATATGACTTTTTCATATTTACCACTCCAAGTTTGACTCTGATACCAATTGATATAGGTTAATTGATAGAGCTTATCAATTGACTAACCTAACCATAAGAATTTCACATTAAACTATATCAATTGATTTTTCAATCAATGTGGGACAATTAACACTTTACCACATAACAAAATCTCATTTGAACAAAGACTGGCTTTTTTGGAAATATTGAAAGAACAAAGCGTTAAAAACCAAGGGAAAGTGGGATTAAAGGGTGATATAACGATGGCAATAGCTGGATTTTAACCAAGTTTCACTCTAGATATGGAACCTTTTAAAATCTAGATCCACATCCAACCTAGGATCAATTAAATATACAAAAACATATCAATATAGTAATTATTTATATATTTATTTTAATTTATTTCATGAGATACATTGTCAATAATAATTTAACAAACTTGATGGGGTAATTTGCATTTTGAATTAGATCATGAAAATATTTTAAAACTATCATATATAATATATAAAATGTTCTCTTATCAGTTTTCAATAACTTTTTTTTCTAAAACTACGTTATTCCTTTTCATGAACTTCTAATTACCAAAACAATCAAAATTTTTGAATTTATTAAACTTATATAAAAAAGGGTATAGTGTCTGAATCTGGATCTATTTTATATACCAGGTCCATATCTCTATTTTTTTGTATATGTTAATTTGGAACAAATCTAGATCTGCGGATCTTGATAGGGTTCATTGTAATCTCTAGGTTTTTGTTGGTTCGTAAATAGGCTAATAAAGACAGTAGAGGGGGGGTGAATGTGTTATCTTGGTTACTTTTAAAATTTTTCTAATTTGTTCACCAAGTTCTGTTTTTATATGCATGCTGAGTATGCGTGTTGAGTGCAATATAAAAGTGTATAAACTGCTCAGCTCTGCTGGCACAGTTTACCTTCAATCCTTAGTTTAGTACCACTTACTCAATACAGATTGGATAACAAGCAAATAAATGAAAATGAGAGAGATGAATGAGCAGATCGATGATAAAGCAAATGGCTTAGAGTTAGAACGATTAAACTTAAGATTTTATCCTGGTTCAGCCCCTAGCCTACCTCCAATCACTGAATACCTTTTCCGAGCTTTAATCCACTAGTGATTCATTCCTTCAATAGGCAGAGAAGACTGTACAGCGGGTAGACTCTATTACAGAAAGCACATTTCTTTCTAACTACCACTCAACTCAGTTTGGGTACCCTTCCCAAACTGACACTCAAGATTTGAATGAGAGATAGTGAACTGAATTCAACTTATAAAACGTTGAATCCCTACAATGTTAAATCTAAGATTGATTCTCTATATTACAAATAAATAATATGATTGATTGTTTGCTAATTGCTTGCTGAGGAATTTCTTTAAAAGCAGAGAAAATTGTGCAAAGTTTTTGCTCTTGAGAAATTCAAGGTGATTCACCAAGTTTAAACGTCTGCTCCAGTCTTCTATTTATACATTGAAGCCCTGTGAAGTAACCATTGCAAACTTTGAGGATATTGCTGATCTTCAATTTCTCATCTCTTTGAATCTTTCGAATCTTCCCATTAGAGACAGATTCCAAGACATTTAGAGATAGGAATTTGAACGTTGAGGCACAATATAATTCTGTTGACAAATTCTTGTTTATCTTTAAGCAATCTGGATCTTGAGAGATATGCTCTAGAATGCAACGTAGAGTCTTTCCATTAGATGACATTGTTGACGATGCGAGAAACGTGTGGAGACACTTGAGACGCGGTGCATAACAGAATCATTCCTTTTACTTGGACTGTAGTGAGGAATCTCTGGTGCTCCGTACTGACACGTTTGATGTTGTGAGGACCACATGGATCTTTCTTATTTTTAGCACCTATTTCTCCTAAAAAATAATTGAAGAATATTCTACTCCTTCACAAATAACGTTATTAGCATATGTGTAATAAAGTCTCTACATGTCGCTATATTATTGCCTTTTAATTAAATAAAGCAGAACTCAACGTGTGCTGAGTGAGATAAATCCAAACTACATAGTACTTAGCACACACTCAGCATTTCCTATGCTAAGTCATAACTTAATTAATTACTCAGCACAACTGAGTTGTTTTTTCTTAAACATACTCAAGTCAGCTTTAATTAATTAAGAGTCTACTTAGTTCTTAATTAATTTCACTATCCTAGACAGTTTGCTATTTCTAAAACTATTAAGTACTATGAGATACTATTAACTTGGGTTCAACAATCTCCCCCATTTTGGATAGATAGAAAACTAGGTAGTAGAAGAAATTAATTGAATAAATAGTTCAGAGATATCAGAATACCTGAAAGCGATGCAACAACTCCCTTGTATTGAGTGACTTCCCTTAGTCAGTTTGAACTCCCCATATTGAATGAGTTTTTCTTCAAGCGGCTCAGCTCCCCCTTACTTAGTCTTGCTTTGGGACTTTCTCTTGCTTTAGCTTATCTTCAATGTTTTTGGTCTCTAGTATAATTTCCTATACTAAGTCAATATATACACAGCAGAAAATATATTCAGCTAGAAAAGTTAAGAAGATCTTAACTTGAGGTAAAAACTTGTATTTTATTGATTATAAAAAAGAACTTAGTTAGTACATAATAGATGTCCTGAGCTAAGATTACATTAATTCCTATTACATGTTTTCTATATAGCTAAAAAGAAAATAGCCTAAGCTAATGCTTGCGAGCTAAAGAAGAAGAAGAACCATGCTTGCCATGCTTGTATGGATTAGTCTTCTAATGCTGGCTATTTGAAGGATGAAGTGGATGCTTGTGCCTGGGAAGGGTCAATTGTTAAGATTCACCATTCTAAAAGCATCTTTAGCTACCTTCTCCCCCTTTGCTATCTGACCTTGAACAATTTGATCTAGGTAGACATTAAAGGCATCGAGTGTATCTTAGAAACTTTCTTACTGGCCGATGATTGTAGGGGAACTCTCTTGCTCCAATTGCTCCTTGCCTTTGGTAGAGAGGAAATCTTGGTCATTCAGCTCACTGAGAAGAAGATGATGGCACCTTGAAAGATGAGAAATTTAATCAAAGCCTTGACTTGTAAACTGTTGAAAACATTGTAGAAGGCCTTGGAAGTCCGTTGATGTCAGTACAATCTTTGGCTATGATTCAATGTCAAGAATCTTTAGGTAAATAGAGGCAATGATTTTGGAAGTATAGTCAATGTCTCTACCATCTAGCTCTCCCATCTTTAGTAGAGAATCAATCTTTTTCGGCAGATCTTCCGCTTTAGATTTTATGACGTTGAGCTTTGTGTGTATAGTCATTCCAGTCTCTGGGCAGAGGGGCTCACTTGGAGGCGCACTAGGCATAGGCATGTCTAGAAAAATCTTTCCCATCGCAGATACAAGGAACTTCTATGAAGATATTTTATCCGAGATTTGATTAGTGATCTCCCTTTGAATGGTGTCCATTTTGGTGCTGAGAGGATCAAGATCAATGACAGGGGCCTTGTCTAACTTCATGGATATGCTTTTTAGCAGCTTCAGAACATCATCTTGCTTGTTATCATGGAAAAGAAGGAGTTTGGACTCTGACTCAACAAGCCTTGCAATGTTGTGGCTTATATCCATAGTAGTTATCACCTCTTTGGTGAGGTTTTCAATCTTGCGATCGTTGAGCCTCTTTGATTTGGCCTGATCCTTACCAAGCTCATGGATCTGTGTCACTTGAGTAGCCATATTAGTACTCAAGAGACTCAGCTGCTTAGTAGTAACATCTACACTACCCTTTATCTTTCCTACGACAGCATTTGCTAACATAGTAGACATGGGGATAGATGCAGTAGCTTCCCCAAGCTGGGCTGCAAAGTCCATTAACATATTGAGGATTAGGACCATCTTATGTACCAAGCTTTTGGCACTCACTTTTTACAAATGATTTTGAATAGCCAACAAGATAACTTGGATCCTCTCAAACTCATCTAAGTATAGAGATTCACTAGGCACACTTGTGTACTGTTCGAACTCAGGCAAATTTACCTTAGGCTTGGATGATAAGTCCGTCAATTCTTGAGCCTGTAGTAATTTACTTACTATTCCATCTAACTCAGCATTAGTCCTAAGCACTGGAAATTGCTTTATAGTTAACTCACGGATCTGACCAGGAAAGATGTATCAGCCATTTCTAGCTTTCTGCTGGATTCAAGTGCTTCACGGGTTGTAAAATTTACCTCAGTAGTTTGATCACTTGCTTTTTCCTGCTGAGCATAATTCTCAGCATTGGGAACTTCCCTAACCAGAGGGGTTAAGGGGGTTGTGGATGGGTTTGAAGAAATGGTAAGTTTAGGAATATTTATGGAAAAAGGGATTGGTTTGAGTCGAATAGAAGGTAAAATTGCTTGGGGTGAAATTGGTTGAGAATGTACAAGAGATGGGATAGGATAATTATGTATTGGAGAAGGAAAAGAATTTTGGTTATTCTAAGGTGGAGAAATATGAATTGGAGAATGTACAGATGTAAAAGAAGAAGAAGGAGGAGGGTGGTTTTCTATGTTTCAGGATCTAGAGGTGTAGAACCTAAGGGATTTGAGGAATTTACAAGAGAAGGGTTAAAATTTACAGAAGAAGGAGAAGGGGTAGAATTTTTAGGAACCTCTGGGTTGGTTGTTTGATCCAAGGATGGATCAACCTGAGGTTTCTCATGCTTAGGAGTATATTCCTCAACATGAGTGAATTTGGGTGTGGGGATGCTGGGTTCTTAAGGATCAGACTCCTCAGAAATTTGGATGAAGGTTTCTCCAACATCCTCCTCACTGCTCACCACTTGCAAATTTTTCTGCAGTGGCCTTGTTGTGGCAGAACACTTTCGCTAAGTACCCTTTAACTTGGTAAAAATTCCTTGAATGTTCTTAACCGCATTGGACACATCTTGGTCCTCTACCGTGTATTTCTTGGCCTCTCCTTGCTCCTTAGTATCATCTGAGAATACCATTTTGTGCTTACCTTGGTGTAAGGACTCATTGGCCTCAACTTCATCTTCTTTTTCCTCAACTTACTGCTCATCTTGTAGCTTAGCCTCTACTTCCCTTTAAATTCGGGTTTTGTCTACCATCTTCCTTTACTTGGTGCTGAATAGGAGCTTCATTAGATTTGGTTAGATTCTTCCCCTTGGCCTTAGAGGAAGCAGCCATCTGAGCTGCGAAGGAGGTGGCAGGGATCTTCTCTAGAATACTTGAAATGGGAGTGTTATCAGAGTTAGTTCCATCCTCGAAGTCCACCACAAATGGATCCTCATCCTCCTTGCTGATGTCCACAGGCAATACTATCAGTATGCACTTTTGCTTTCACTTTTGTTGTGCTTTGGTGTACCTAACATGGACCTGGTTCTAAGTCAGTTTACTAAAGTGAGACATCTCTAGTATTCGTTTCACAGGCAAAACTGATTTACCAGACTCCCCCAGAAACTCGCTCAGATTGAATTTCACTATCGTCACTATTTCGGTTATGAGGTAACTATAGTGATAGACAGGAGTAACTTTGGTCAAGTGATGAAGGATTATCATAGGCCAATTTAATTTCTTACCCTCTACCATATGGTAGACCACACAACGCTCAAAATAAGTGTAGCTAGTCAATGAGCTAGCCTTGGGCAGCAGCAGCTTCACCACCAACTCATGGAAAATCCTTGCTATCCATGACATTCCGCTGGTGGCAATCTCCCTAGATATATAGTTAGCAGGGAGTTACCAATCCTCTGGGATAATGATGGAATCTTCATCACCAGACCTTCTGAGCTGAGAGCCTGAATTAGGCATGTTCAAAATGCTCCCAATCATCCTGGAGCAAATCAGCATCATCTTACCATCACATTCAATCAGTAGTACATCATTGAAACCCTCTATAGTGTAGAGATGAGTGTAAAAGGCTCTAATGAGGCTGGTGATTACTGGGCCTTCCATCTTCAAAAAAGAACTCAGGTCCTATTGCTTATTAACTCGATGCATGGTCTTATTCAGCAACAGACCCTCATAGTTCACCTCATATACTGGACCGAAATCTAAGTTATCTTCCCATTCGATTTTGGCGTAATGGGTTCCTACTTTTAAAGTCAATTTCTCCGTCTTCCCTTGGTTATTTACCACAATCCTCAAAGGTGTGGGCTCTTTAGTCTGTAGGTAGTCTTGGTTTTTGCCACTTTTTGAGTGAGTTAAAAGGATTTGAGAGAAATTTGAAAGTGAAGGGATTAGGGTTTCAATGCTCTGAAAATTTGAAATTACAGAAAGCAAATGAACCTCTCTCTCTCTTCAACTGTTCAACTTTTATAGACAACTCTCAATTCTTAGGGGTATGTGTCACAATCTCAGCTTAGGATGAAAGATTAATGCTGAGATTAACACTTAATGAATCACCTCAGTAAAACGGTGAGTTTTTCCAAAAACGGTTCACATTCAATCACACATCTTTTTTAAAATGTAGAGATTTGAATTTTAACCTCGAACAGTAACTCACACCGTTACTGAAAATACTTGACGGTGTTATCCACGTGTCTTCTCATGCTTGATTTCTAACACTTAGCCAAATTTCTGAGAATTTCACTCTTCATCATCATCATGGATTCGCCATACCAATAAATTACCTTAGTACACAAAATTGTTCCTTTGGCAATGGTTTGGTGAAGATATCAGCACGCTATTCTTCTGATGGAACATACTCTAGCTTGACATCTCCTCGTAGCACATGATCTCTAATGAAGTGATGCCTAATGTTGACATGCTTCATTTTCCCATCCAAAACTGGATTCTTAGATAAATCAATTGCGCTCTTGTTATCACACATAACCTCGAGATAATTGGACTTGATTCCATAATCTTCCAGTTGCTGCTTTATCCAAAGCAGTTGTTCTACGCAACTTCCTGCTACCATGTACTCAGCTTCACCTGTACTCGGCATGACAAAAGTTTGCTTCTTATTATACCAAGAGACAAGACACTCCCCAAGGAAATGACATACTCCTATTGTACTCTTCTTATCGAATTTATCTCTTCCATAATCAGCATCTTTGAATCCCCTAGGAGAGAAATCTGAGCTGCTGGGATACCATAGACCTGCTTCAATTGAGCTTTGCAAGTACCTGAGAATCCTCTTCATAGTTGCTAAATGAGATTCTCTAGGATCAGCTTGATAACAAGCACAGTAGCACACAACATATTGTATGTCTGGCCTACTAGTAGTGAGATAAAGAAGAGAGCCGATAATTCCTTGGTAGAATTTGCTGTTTACTGGTTTTCCAGCTTCATCTTTACTCAAGATAGTATCTATGGCCATAGGAGTGGAAATTAGCTTCGAATTTTCCATGACAAATTTCTTCAAAACTTCTCTTGCATACTTGGATTGGGTAATGAAGATTCCATCCTCACTTTGCTTGATTTGAACACTAAGAAAGAAATTAAGCTCTCCTATCATAGACATTTCGAACTCGCTCTTCATCTGCTTGCTGAATTCCTTGCACAACTTCTCATCAGTTGCTCCTAATATAATAACATCAATGTATATCTAGACTAGCAACACATCTTCTTTCCTTCGCCTGATAAACAGAGTTGTATCTTCTTTTCCTCTTTCATAGCCTTTGTTGATCAAGAAATTGGTTAGCCTCTCATACCAAGCTCTTGGAGCTTGCTTCAATCCGTAAAGAGCTTTCTTCAGTTTGAAGACATGCTCAAGATTCTTCGCATCTTCAAAGCTTGGAGGCTGGTGAACATATACTTCTTGAATGAATCCATTCAAAAAAGCACTTTTAACATCTATTTGAAACAATTTGAAGTTCATATGAGATGCGAAAGCACAAAGGATTCTAATGGCTTCTAGTCAGGCTACTGGAGCATAAGTCTCATCATAATCAATGCCTTCTTGCCGATTGTAGCCTTGAGTAACAAGCCTGGCCTTGCACTTGACAACAACGCCATCTTCATCAAGCTTGTTCTTGAAAACCCATTTGGTGCCAATAATTGATTTTCCTTCAAGCTTAGGAATTAGATCCCAAACATCATTGCGCTTAAAATGATCCAATTCCTCTTGCATTGCGATCATCCAATAATCATCTCCTTCTGCATCTTCAAACTTCTTGGGTTCGATCAATGATATGAAGGTTGGATGACTCATCATCCGACTGAGCTGACCTCGCATCATCACAATATTATGAACATCATCAACTATGATGTCTATTGGATGGTTATGATGAACTCTAATCTCTCTTGGAAGACTTGGATCAAATACTGGAGGATTGATAACTAGATGCTAAGGTGGAGATTTATCGTCGCTATTGTTGAAGTTGATTGAAATATCTTCATCATCATCTTTGGCTTCCTCAGCTGGGAGTTCCTATGCTGAGTTGGGTATCATAGCTTGTGGTATACTGAGTTGATTTGAAACTGAAGAACTCCTTCATCTTCATCAGATGGACTCTTTTTTGCAATGTTAGTTTCATCGAAATCTACATGCATAGACTCCTCTTATAGGCTAGTTTGCTTGATATATATTCTATATTCCCTACTATTAGTTGAGTATCCCAAAAAAATACCTTCATCAGACTTAGGATCAAACTTTCCTAGTTACTCTTTGTTGTTAAGAATATAGCACTTACACTAAAAAGATCTAAGATGACCAATCTTAGGCTTGTGCCATCGCCAAAGCTCATAGGGTGTTTTCTCTAGAATTGGGATAATTAAAACCCTATTCAAGATATAACAGGCTGTGTTAACAACTTCTCCCCAAAAGTATTTTGGTAGATTGTTACCACTCAGCATGGATCGAGCCATTTCAACTATAGTCTTATTCTTACTTTCTACAACCCCATTTTGTTGAGTAGTATAAGGAGAAGAGAAGTTGTGGTCAATTCCATGCACTGAACGGAATTCTTTGAAATGAAAATTCTTGAATTCACATCCATGATCACTTCGAATTCTACGGATTTTATCTCTTATTTCATTCATTATCTGGTTATTGAGCTTGACAAAAGATTCATAAGTCTCATCTTTACTACTCAGTAAGACTACCCATGTGAACCTTATGAAGCCATCTACTACCATTAGAGTGAACCTTTTACCACACAATTTCATTGGCTAAACTGGGCCGAAAAGATCCAGGTGCAGTAACTCCAATGGTTGCTTAGTTACTACTTGATTTATTGATCTAAATGATTTCTTAACTTGCTTACCAAGCTGACAAGCAGAGCAGAGTTTATCCTTTTCAAAGCTGATGCTGGGTAGCCCCATGACTAATTGCTTTTTAGCCAGTTTAGATAGAATGTTCATATTTATATGACCCAACCTTCTATACCAAATCCATGAACTATCCTCCTTAGATACAAGACACACATTAGTGGAGCCAGGGGATAAATCAATAATATAAACATTATTGATCCTAAGAGCAAAGAGTATAGTTGAGTCAGTCTTACAATCAATTACTGAGCATCTTGCTGAGTCAAATATAACCTTCCTACCTTTGTCACAAAGCTGGGCTACACTAAACAGATTGAACTTTAGACCCTTGACAAGAGAAACCTCTTTGATTGAAGGAGAGACACTAACAATGCCACAGCCTACAATCTTGCCTTTCTAGTTATCTCCAAAACTAACACTTCCATTTCTTTTGCGCTCCAATGAGATGAACTGACTTTTATCTCCTATAATATACCTTGAGCATCCGCTATCCAGATACCACATTCGAGAGTCATCAACAAATATAAGGCTCACCTGCAAAATAGTTACGTTTTCTTAGGTACCCATGCTTTCGAGCTAGGTCATCCTTTGTTAGCAGTGCCTATGTTTGACCAATCATACTCGTCATTATAACCATTTTTATACCTAAACATGACTGTGGCATGTCCAGCTTTCCCACAAAAATTGCATACTATTTTTGGTTTGGGCTGGCTCGCTTTCTTCTGTTTAGAGGAATTCTTCCTCTTAGAATTGCAAGTTTGGTTACTCTGAGTTTGATTGTTGGATGGAGGAGGAATCTCTTTCTTCTTTAAAGCTGTTATCTTAGCAGTCAACTCATCTAATTTCTTAGTGAGCTTGCTGATAGCACATTCTTGATACTCAACCTTTTCTTGAAGAAAGCGGATATCAAGCGATAAGGAAGCATTAGTATCTTCCAGATCATCACTTCTCCTCACTATCTCTTTGATGTTTTTCATCGATTTATTAGTTAATTTCATGACATCAAAGTGATCTTGGGCGAATTCATCTATTGATAAAGGAATTTTTGAGTGTAACTTAGTTTGAGGAGCTTTTCCTTTATCATGCTCAACTTCAGAGTTGACAGCGGAATGATCTCTACCAGAGGTAGATACTGAGCCTTCACCTGTATTCTCGATCGCCATCAAGCAGATATTGGTCGAGTTAGTAGCTTCTTCATAAGAAGATGAAGATTCTTCTAAATCGCTCTAAGTGACAGCAAGTGAATCATTCTTGTTAGAGAATCTCTTCTTGAACCTGTCCTTCTTCGCCTTTGGATAGCTTGACTTGATGTGGCCTTTCTCTCCATTGATAAGTGTATAATTACACTTATTATCATGAAATTTTCAAACATAAAACGATATGGTTTTGTTTCATTTTATACTTCATATAAAAGATTTCACGTGGTATGTAGTTGTTTTTATGCAAATGCAGGAACTAGGTAAATCTTGGAAGTAAAATAAACAAAAGTAGAATTCTAGGGAAAAAGAATGAAAAATTTGCAAAAAGATACGTGGAACTTAAGGAATTGTCAAAGGATCGAAGGTGTCAAAGATTGGTAGAAATCGAAAAGAGGATTCATGTGAAAAAGGCATGTGACAATCGTGACACATATATCACGGTCGTGACTTGTTAACCTGCACAACAAAAAATTGACAACAAAGTATTCACGGTCGTGACATACATTCGCGATCGTGACCTTGACGATTTTTGGTAAACTCTTCTCTTCTTTCAACCGCTGGATAAGAACGATCAACCACCATCAACTGTCAGATGAAAAGACACCTTTTGGAAGTCAGCCAATCATGAAAAGGTGCTTTTCCATTGTAGATGAGATCAAACCAATTCAACCAATCACAATGAAGAGGTGCAACTCTTCGCCAATGGACACGACCCTTCCTCTAAATGGATGCAACCCTTCGTACTCTACAAATAAGGATCCAAACTCCATAATTTCATGTGTTGTGCTATGTCGTGGTGTGGTGTGGCTTATGGTATATGGTGCATAGTATACGTGCATACATAGTTTTAGAGAGAAAATTGTGTAGATTTTGCTTTGTTCTAAGTTAGCAAGAAAATGTATAAGTGATTCGAACCTTATTTTGATCACTAGATTTCTCTACATATTCGAGTGATTGTTATATAAGTATAATTGCAAATCACTTATCAATAAAATTTTTCATTCTTCAATATTCGTTTATCAATATTCACAAAGAATAGCATCCTAGTGGAGGTTCTATACGAGTTGAGACTGAATTCAAAGTAGACATAGGAATTGCGAGAATTGATGACTCCCATTAAAGAGTGGATACAGTTTGATCAATTTTAGCTTTCACTTAAATTCTTTACAACTTTGCTTTGTTTTCTACTTATACTTTCTATTTCGAAGTTTATGATATGGCTATGTGTCATATTGTGTATTTTCTGTTGAGTCTTTTATATTAATCAAGTTATATGCTTTTGAGTTAACTTTAAGAGTGATTCCGGGTTAATAAGATTGTGTACAATCATTGGATCTGTAATTATAACGATATTTAGTGAGCCAACATTTTTGGAACGGTAACTTGCTAAATATGGCTATGTGAGAGAGACCCATACTAAGCATAGTAATATTGTTATCGATGTTTATATAATCATCTTAATTCATTTGCACTAGATTTAGAAAAGTCATTCATGTGTTGCTCTGTGGTGAATAATTGAATATATGAGTGTCTCGAATCGAATCTTTTAAAGTAGTCTAGTGTACATAATATCTTTGATGATTTTGCATGTTTTCTTTGCTATACTTTTTCATAGGGATAATCTATACCGATTTCTTCTACTCTAATCTATTTATACATTTATCTATTTATTTACCATCATATCCCAACAAACCCAACAATAATAAAAAATTATCTATTTTTATTTACCCCGTTACTCTTGTTGGTATTTAGAACTGGTTCCTTCCATATGGTATCGATATCTTTTAAAACTACATCGAAAATGTATACATGTAGTGGTCACCATTTTTGTATATGATAAGCGGTATTGACAACACCTGTTCGTATTTTGAACTTTCATCTTATCGATAGAAAGGTGGGGAATAAGGTTTTTTGCACCGTTACCGAATATAAGCCATAAAAATAAAAAAAGTCAAAACCTTGCAATCAAGTTTTTGGCGCCGTTGCCGGGGAAGGCAAGTGCGTTCTAGAGATCAAATTGCTAGAGAAAGGGCAATTATATTTATGTATATACGAATTATGATACTAAGTCTAAAAATTGAAGAAATAGAAGGATTAAAGAAGGTCGCGATCGTGACTATAGATCGCGCTCGTG
This sequence comes from Euphorbia schlechtendalii, assembly GCA_949673415.1. NCBI lineage: Eukaryota > Viridiplantae > Streptophyta > Magnoliopsida > Malpighiales > Euphorbiaceae > Euphorbia > Euphorbia schlechtendalii. Next base: position 5,766 of record CATIWQ010219424.1, on the reverse strand, counting down.
AAGTTATACAGCAAAACCTTCTATTTCTATTATGAGGGAAATCACGATTGTGATAGGCCTTCACGATTAAGACACGGGCTCTGGATTCTCCTTCACAATAAACGGGTTTATTCTTTTCTTTTCTTTTTCAAATTTTAGACTGGTATTTGTTTATGTGTGTTTAATTTCATTTTTAATAAAATCACTCACAATGAGGACATTGTGTTCTCTAGTGTGGGGGGGCATTTGTAAAACAATCCCAAAAATCCAAAAAAATTAAATAAAATGAAAAAAATCGAAGAATTTGAAAATATTTCTTGATTTTTGTGTTATTTATACATTTTCCATATCTATACGATACTAACATATGTTCCAAGGTTATTGTGAGTGTTAGGTATTTCAAGTTTGATGTTAGTGCATATTTCGAACAAAGTGTTTTGAGTATGACCACACATTGAGAGTTTGAGCATTTTCACTCAACATTTCGCATTTGGTAAGGGTGAGTTGTGAGTAACATTCGAAATCAACATTCTAAGTAAGTTTCGATATATATTTCAATGCAACATGAATTAGTATAAGTTATATAGTTTTAGTTTAATGCTACTGATAAGTTTAAGTGGAGTAATATCTAGTAGTGTTCTTACTATGAGTTTTATATGCTATTCTCGAATATGTCCTATAAGTATTGAGTGTGTTTAAAGTGTTGGGAAACTATAGTCATAATACTTTGAAAGTAATCAGTAATGGATGAGGGTATTGAGAGAAAAATCAAAAGAAAGACAAGATAACCAATGAATTATACAAAAGGTGAGGAATGGTACAGAGCAGAAACTGCAACCATTCAATGAGTGAAAAAAGAAAAAGTAGCATATCATGAAAAATGGGTGCAAAGTACGAATCTGTACTTCAAAAACATATTAAAAGAAAAAAAAGAGAGAAAGTGGTATGGAGCATAAAATGCAACCACTAAAATAAGGGGAGAGTGGTATGGAGCATAAAATGCAACCACTAAGAGTGTTTTTAACATCCTAAGTTACCTAAAAATTTCTTGAGATCAAACTTTCTAAAATGTGCTCCTTTTATCCTTTATACTTTATACTATACTTGAGATAAGGAAATTTTCAAGTAAGCATATAACACTTATATGAAGATGCAATTCAGTTGACCCTCCATTAAGAGCAAAGTTATGCAAATAGACTATATAAATTGCACATTACTAATTTGTGGGAAATTTTGAACCTTTTACTTGAATCGTATGCAACGTGGGAATGTGGTACTCACCACAATAGTCTTTCACCAAATGATGTACGAACTTAAATACTATTTTATACACTTCTGTTGTGTTTACCTTGAGGACAAGGAAAAAGTTAAGTGTGGGGATGTGATAAGTGTATAATTACACTTATAATCATGACATTTTCAATCATTAAACATTATGGTTTAAGTCATTTTACACTTCATATAAAAGATTTCACGTGGTATGTAGTTGTTTTCTATGCAAATGCAGGTACTAGGTAAATCTTGGAAGTAAAATGAATAAAGTTGGAAATCTGTGCAAAAAGAGTGAAAATGGTGTAGAAAGATGCATGGAAATTAAGGAATTGGCAAAGGATCGAAGATGTCAAAGATAGGTAGAAATCGCAAAGAGGAATCATGTGAAAAAGGCATGTTACGATCATGACACATATATCGCGATCGCTACTTGTTAACCTTCATAGTAGAAAGTTGCTAACCAAGTATTCACGGTCATGACTTTGATAGTTTTTGGTCAACTCTTCTCTTCTTTCAACCGCCGAATAAAAACGATCAGCCACCATCAACCGCCATCAACTACCAATCGAAAAGACACCTTTTGGAAGTCAACCAATCATGAAAAGGTGCCTTTGCATTGTGGATGAGGATGAATCTTTGCATCCAATCATATTGAAGTGATGCAACTCTTCGCCAATGGACATTACTCTTCGTTTGGATAGATGCAACCCTTCACACTCTATAAATAGGGTTCAAAACTCAACAATTTCGTGGTGCATGGTTATGTCATGATTAGAAGGCATTGAATGATAGTGTGCGTGTATAGATAGAGAGTGTAATATCTAGATTTCACTATGTTCAAAGTCTTAGTGAGAAAAATGTATAAGTGTTTAGATTCCTATTTCGATCACTATATTTCTACACAAATTCGAGCGTTTGTTGTATAAGTGTAATTGCAAAGAACTTATCAATAAAAGTTTTCATTCTTTAACATTATTTTATTCGAGATTCACAAAGAATAGTATCCTAGCGGAGTTTCTATACGAGTCGAGACCGGATTCAAAGTAGATGCATGAATTGTGGGAATCGACGACTCCCATTAAAGAGTTGATACAGTTTGATCAACTTTAGCTTTCACTTGAATACCTTACAACTATACTTTGTTTTCTGCTTATACTTTCTATTTTGATGTTTATGATATGTCTATGTGTCATAATGAGTAAGTTGTTTTACGTCATTTATATTAATCAAGTTATATGCTTTCGAGTTAACTTTAAGAGTGATTTTGGCGTTAACAAGACTATGTATAATCACTAAATCTGTGATTATAATGCTGTTTACTGAGCCAACATTTTTGGAGTGGTAAGTTCCTAAATATGGCTATGTGAGAATGACCCATACTAAGCATAGTAATATAGTTATCCAGGTTCTTATAAGTGTCATAATTCGTTTACTCTAGATTTAGAAAAGTCATCTCATGTGTTGCTCTAAGGTGAATTATTAAATATTAGGGTATCTAGAACATTATTTGTTGAAGTTATTTAGTGTACGAAATATTCTTGATGATTTTGCATGTATTTTTTCTGTTAAACTTCTTCGTAGGATTATCTCTATATTTTACATCTTCTCTAATCTGTTCATACATCTATCCATTCATCCGTCTATCATCCAAACCCCTCCAATAAAAATTCCATATTTTTGTTTACTCCATTACTCTTGTTGGTCTTTAGAACTGGTTCCTTCCCTGTGGGATCGATATCTTTTAAAACTACATCGAAACTGTATACTTAAAGTGGTCACCATTTTTTTTATTTGATAAGCAGTATTGACAACACCTATTCGTATTTTGAACTTTTATCTTATCGGTAGAAATGTGTGGAACAAGGTTTTTGGCTACATCAACAAATATAAGTCCTCAAAATAAATAGAGTCAAAACCTTGCTATCACTACGGTATTCTCACTTCCCTTTTTGTCCCTTAATTCTAAGTCAAATTCTTGCATAAGAAGGATCCACCTAATTAATCTAGGTTTAGCATCTTTCTTAGTAAACAAATATCTCAAAGCATCATCAAATATGATCTAAACTTATCACATGCATATACGACTACTAACATCTCTTTTTTTCTAGTGGTGGTGTAATTGCATTATGCTGAAGACAAAGTGTGACTTGCATAATAAATTGCATGCAAATTCTTTTCATACCTTTCACCTAATACACAACCAACAACAACATCACTAGCATCACACATCAATTCAAATGGCAAAGTCCAATTTGGTTTCACAATTATGAGTGCCAAAACTATTGCTCTCTTTAAACCATTGCAGGCTTTTAAAAAGTCATTAGAGAAATCGACTTCACATCTTTAACTAATAAATTAGTTAAAGGTTTAGCTATAACCGAAAAATCCTTAATAAACCTTCTGTAAAATCCAGCATGACCTAGAAATGAACTTACTCCCTTAACATTTATGGGAGGAGGTAATTTCTCAATGATCTTTGTTTTTGCTATATCTACGTGAATTCCCTTCTCATCTATCTTATGACCTAAAACTATACATTCATTAACCATAAAATGACATTTCTCCCAATTCAATACCAAATTAGTTTCCTCACATCTAGCAAGTACTTTATCTAAATTTTCTAGTCATTTCTCAAAATCTCCATATATAGAGAAATCATCCATGAAAACCTCCATAATATCCTCCACATATTTACTAAAAATAGCCGAAACACAACTTTGAAAAGTAGCCGGAGCATTGCACAACCCAAATGGCATTCTTCTATAAGCAAATGTACCAAATGGACATGTAAAAGTGGTTTTGTCTTGATCATCTAGTTTAATATGAATTTGAAAATATCCAGAGAATCCATCGGGAAAATAGTAAAATGCATGACCTGATATCCTTTCTAACATTTGATCTATAAATGGTAAATGGAAATGGTCTTTCCTAATGGTTGCATTTAATTTTCTGTAATCTAAGCAAACTCTCCAACCAGTTGTTGTCCTAGTAGGAACAAAGTTACCCTTTTCATTCTGAATTATAGTAATACCGCCCTTTTCCAGAACACATTAGATAAGACTAACCCATTCACAATCTGAAATCGGATATATAATTCCTGCATCTAACAACTTAATAATATCCTTCTTAACAACTTCCTTCATGTGTGGATTCAATCTTCTTTGCCTTTCTATCTTAGGTTTACTATCATTCTCAAAATTAATAGAATACATCACTCTATTAGGGCTAATCCCTCTAATATCAGAAATTTGCCAACCAATACTCCTTATTCTACCCCTTATTATCTCCAATAATGCTTCATCTTGCAAATCAGATAACTTACTAGAAATGATAATGGGTAAGGTATTGTTGCTTCCTACAAATGCATACTTCAAATGACTAGGCAACTGATTCAACTCTACTAAAGGTGGTTTATTTGTAGAAGGTGGTATAGGATCATCTTCTCTAACTAATTTTTCGATTTTAGAGGAATATTCTAAATTTTCAAGGGATTTAGATGTTGACTCTTCATGAGATGAAACATGACAAATTTCATCTTCGCATGTATAAACTAATTTATCCATCTTGTAATCACCATAAAACTTATCCCAAACGTGTTAGTAAACATTTTAGACACAAAATGCAATAATAAATAGATATATAAGTGAAATAAAAAGTAAAATATAAAAGTGTACCGTAGTCTCCCTACAATTTAATCTCTAGAACTCACTTGCCTTCCCCGGTAACTGCGCTAAAAACTTATTCACCACTTTTCTACTAATAATATAAAAGTTCTAAATATGAACAGGTGTTGTCAGTACCGCTTATCAAATAGAAAAATGATGATAACTGTAAGTATACAATTGCGATCTAGTTTTAAAAAGATATTAATCTGATAGGGAAGGAATTCGGTTCTAAGGATCAATTAGAGTTACGGAACAAAAGAAAATAAAATAAGTTGAAGGTTTTGAATGGTAGATAGACGAATGGACAGATGACCAGATTAGATGCAAATCATATAAATATTCCTTAAGAACAAGTATAGTTGAGTAAAATATGCAAAAGTAATTATTAATGTTTTATGTACTAGATAACTTCAACAAACTCGGTTCTAGACGTCCAAATATCCTATAATTCACTGCAGAGCAACACATGTAATGACTTTTCTAAATCTAGGGTAAATGAATTATGACACTTATAAAAACCTAGACAATAATAATACTATGATTAGTACGGGTCACTCTCACATAGCAAGTTACCACTCCAAAAATGTTGGCTCACTAAACAGTGTTATAATCACAGATCTAGTGATTTTACACAATCTTGTTAACCCCGAAACTACTCTTAAAGTTAACTTGAAAGTATATAACTTTATTAATATAAGTGACACAAGATGAAATACTCGTTATGACACATAGACATATCATAAACTTCGAATTAGAAAGTATAAGTAGAAAACAAAGTAAAGTTGTAAGGTATGCAAGTGAAAGCTAAAGTTGATCAAACCGTATCCACTCTTTAATGAGAGTCGTCAAT
>CATIWQ010219414.1:0-16487 GCA_949673415.1 Euphorbia schlechtendalii | reverse complement strand
TATACATGTATATGTATATATATCTATATATATCTATATATATATGTATATATATATATATGTGTGTGTGTGTGTGTGTATCTATGTTTGTATGTATGTATGTATATCTACATGTACATATACATATACATATATATGTGTGTGTTTGTGTGTGTGTACATGTACATGTGTACTAGTATATATATATATATATATATATATATGTATATGTATGTATGTATGTATGTATATGTACATGTATACATGTACACGTATATGTAGATGTATACATGTATATATACATATGTGAATCTATATTGTACGGAAGAAAACAAGATAGAAAGAGGAAAAAATGAGTTTCAAAAGCTGTTGTTACCGAGGTTTCCAACCATTAGAGCCACAATCATTTCTCTTTAAGTAAGTAAAATTTTTTATATTTACAGAGTAGGGATGGTAATGAATCCTGGATCTGGCCCAGATCCGTCTATCCGGGTCTCTTTTTTAAGATCCGAATCTTAATTTTATAGATCAGTTAGATCTGGATCGGATCCGGGTTTGGATTTTACAATGAATCTCAGATCCGTAATCAAAGATTAATTTTACTTTTTTATTTATTATTTATCTCGAAAATATTTGGTAATTAAGATTATTTGAGATCTATGTAAGTTCAATTGCTTGAACATAGTTATATGAGCATGTAAATTATTAAAAATAAGGTGATATGTACAAGTATAGAAACTGAAACTAAAAATTTGATCTTAATTACATGGACTCGTTTTGGATCCGTTTATGGACCCGGATCCGTGAGATCCGTTGTATCTGGATCTGAATCCTAAAATTATGGATCCAACAAATCCGGGTCAGATCCGGGTTTAATACATTTAAACGGATCCGGACTGGGTCCAAGATGAACCCTATCCGGATTCGGCCTGTTGCCATCCCTAATACAGAGTATAAAAATCGAGAGCCCTATTGGGTAGTACGTGGGGCAGCCCCTTCTTCTAATGCAAATGCAAAAGAATTATAATGAAATATATTCGTGAAAATTTTACTCATGCTAAAATTCAATTTTGAATGTTTGAAATTTGGAGTTATTTCAAAAGAATATATTAATGTTTTAAATACTAATAAATAATTTTTAGATAGAGGGTAAGCTTCCTAAGAAAAACCTACATCTAAGAATGATCAAGTTGAGATCCAAAAAAGAAGGCACAACAATCCTACAATCAAGATCAATTCACATCATCATCAGTATCAACTCTAGCATTGATAACTTTCGTGTTGATGTTTCTTTTTTAGTTTATTAGATCGGTATAGGGACTCACTATACTTACACTAATTTATATTTATGAAAGATAACAAGTTTTATCCATCAACTTAAACTCTGTTTAACTTGATATTAGCTGTAATATATATACTAACATTTTGCAGAGAATGAACAAGACTAAGGATGCTAACTGATTAGAGATTACATCAAAAAAAGAATTCTTCAAGTATGGGAGAGTTCAACACGGTCTCAACAGTTCACTCGACATGGGGGAGTCTTATATCTAACCAGGTAACTTTCTTTTATTTTTACTTATTGAATTATAGCTTGCTAATGTATAGTTTGTAATCACTAAAAATGGGGGATATTGTTGAACCCAACTTAAGGATTGCTCAACAATCTTGAGTTAAAGTTTTTGATGATGTAAAACATGAAAACCAACAACCTATTAGTCAATATTGTGGTTAATATTTGATTAAAGTTAATTAAGCTTAGTTAAGATTAATTCACCTAGTCTTGTTAACTTATATACTTTTATGCTAAGTATTTAAAGTTACGATGTTATAACAATGTGTGCTTTTAACATTTAACTTTTAGAACAAAATATTTCTAGTTGATGCATTTTAGGTTATTAAGATGATCTGGCGTAGAAAACAAAAAGGGAATGACATCATATGTGGTTCAAAAGCAAAAGCAACAGTACTATTATCGTCATGTCAACGCTATAGTCCAACGAAAATCAAATTCTATCACCGCATTGCAGAATTAGCCTCGTCAATCTAACTACATCAAATTGGTTAAGTTAATCAAAGGAATCCACATCACAGCTCGCGCCAAAGATTACTCGACTAAGTACTAAGTGATGAATGAAGATTGGTTATATTTTAATCAACTGTATAATCTCGTTTATTCAACAATTTAATCTTGCACAACAATGGATTCAAATCTCTCTCAAAATGGATTCAAAATTGTCTCAAATGGGAAAATTTTTGAAGACTTGATAAGAAGAAAAATTGGAGATTAATTGAGAAGAAATGAGTTTGCAATGACTACTTCAACTCTTTACCTATAAAAGGGACTTGAAGATAGTAGTTCAAACTTGGTAAATACACTTGGAATTTTCTAAGCGCTAATTCTCATTCAAGAAAATAGAAATTCCTCTCAAGCAAAGCAAGAACAAAAAAACTCGACTTCTCTGTTCCAAGCTTAGCTTATTGAAAGATCATTGTAATAGATGTATCAAATTAATTTTGTAAGGAAAGACAACGAAATTATAAGATGAACCTTTCCAATTAATCTTTAGAAATAATTTGAGTGATAATGAGATAGAGAATGGTACTCTAGTCTCACTTGAGGGTTAGCTTGATAGGTACTCGTTGTAATACCCGTTGTGAAGGCTTCTCCGCCTAGTTAAAGAAGTTTCAAATAATGGATTAAAGCTCAAGGAAGGTATCCAGTGACCAAACGTTGGCAGAAGGTTGAACAAAGATAAAATACTCAATTTGATCTCTCTAACCATAGCTCTTTATTTACTCAACATGTTATTTCACTTAACACAATTATCATCTTTATTTGGGTTTCTGCTAAGTGTTTTATTAGTCAGCTCTACTGAGTATTCTTACTCAACACAATTTGTCAAATTGAGACTTAGCTCAATTTGCTTGTTTGTTTAGTTTCATTATTTTTTTGCTTATCATCATCTAAAGAAACTCAGCATGCTTAGTAACATAGTTTTAAAAAACTAAAAATCGAATTAGAAACCAAGTTTAAGTCATTCACCCCCCTCTAATAGAGTTCTTTTTAGCCAACGGGACTAACAAGTGGTATCAGAGCAAGTGATTATTGTAAGATATAAAAAATCTTGAGTAAAAGTTCCTATGGAGTTTAACAAATCTTATGTCCCTAGTAGTTCACAGACTCAGGTCCTTAGAAAAGGAATCTCTCTACAAAACCTCGATTATTTGATGGCCAACATTATTCTTTCTAAAAAAATAGGATGAAAAATTTCATTCAATCATAAAGCATGGTAGCATGGTTAACTATTGAGATTGGCCCTCATACTCCAACCATAGTTAGAATTGGTCAAAGAGTTCCCGTAAAACCTGAAAACTATGACAACATTGATCTTAACCTTTTAAAAGAAAACACAACGATAATTAACTACTTACATTGTGTGTTGGATGTATATGAATTCAACAAGATTTCAGGTTGCGAAACAACACACGAGATATGGAAAAAGTTAAAGGTCATTTATGAAGGGACTGACAAGGTGAAAGAGACAAAGATCAACATGATGATCAAAGAGTCTGAAATTTTCCAAATATAGCTGATGTAGGAATTCAAAACATGAATACTCACTTTGTGAACATCATTATTGAGTTAAAGAGGCTTGGAAAAGTTATACTGAAGAATGCACGGTCAAGAAAATCTTGAGCCTCACCAAAGAGTGGGATGCTAAGAAGAATGTGATTGAGGAAGTTCATGATCTCAAAAATTACAAGTTTGATGAATTGATGGGAACTCTGCTCAATTAAGAAATGTCCTTGAAGAAGTATGACAAGGATAATAAGAAGAGCAAAGGCAAAGAAAATGAATCAAAGGTAATTATCCTCAAAGCAAACTCATCTAGCAATGAAGCTGACTCTGACGAGGACATGGCATTAGTGAATAGAAGGTTCAAGCCCTTCATGAATAAAGATGGAAAATTTAGAAAGAAATTCTCTAAACAGAAGCCAAGTAATGATAAAAAAGAAAAGTTCAAGAAAGACTACAATAAAGACATCAAATACTTTGCATGTGGTGATAAAAGACACATTCAGTCTAATTGTCCTAAAACAAAGAAGACAAGTAGAAGATGTTTAGCAAGAAGGAAGTAGCACATGCTACCACTTGGAGTGATTCTGATTTAGAATATTTTTCTTCAATTGAGGTTCCTATAGATTTTTTCAACATCTATCTTAATGCGATTGATGATAAGCCCAGCGATAACTCAACATTAACTTCAAACTCTAAATCAGATATTGACAAAGATGTTGATGAAGACAAAGAGGAAAATGACAATTAGGTAACTAATCAACCCCCTTTATTAATAAATGAAAATGTTGAGGTACTCTATGATGTAAATAGTTGACTAAAAAGTTAGGTAAAAGAATCAAAGAGATAATAAGTAGATGGGAAAATGTAGGTTGTTCTATGTTTCTTAACATCCGCTACCTCTTAGAAAAGTTGAGTTTCATGAAGGTCATGACAATGTACTCTCTAAGAAATTAGATGGCTTATCTATTGAGTTAGCATCCTTGAAAAAGGTATGGTTTCCTCCTCCAATCAATAAAATAGTTCTGGTAAAAAATCTACCAAAAGAAGAAAGTGGCAGGCTTGAAACAAAATTTGCGTGTGGATTTTGTGGGAAGGTAGGAAATGTCACAACTCTTTGTAGACATAAAAATGGTTATTATGATGAGTATGACTGGAGTAAATTAAACAGCGCTAACAAGGGAGGACCCAACCAAAAGGAATGAGTACCTAAGAAAACTTGATTGTTTTACAAGTGAGTCTAAGATCCGCTGATGATACAAGAATGTGGTATTTGGATATTGATTGCTCGAGGCATATGACTAGTGATGAAAAGCAGTTCATCACATTGAAGAGAAAGAGAAATGGTAGTGTTAGTTTTGGCGACAACGAGAAAGGAAAGTTTGTGGGACATGACACAATTGGAGCTAATCCTTCAATTGAAGATATTTCTCTCATTCAAGGCTTGAAGCTTAACTTGTTGAGTGTTTCTAAATGGTATAATAAAGCTGAAGAGTTGCATTTGACTTAGTTGTTTGTTTAGTAATTGATATCAAGATTGATTCAACTATTCTCAATGGTCCTAGAATCAACAACGTCTATATGATTGGTTTATCCCTTGCATCAAGCAATGTCTGCTTGGTTTTGAAAGATGAAAACTCTTGGTTATGATACATGCGACTTGGTCATAAACATATGAAGAATATATTGAAACTAGCGAAGAAAGGACTAGTCAATGGTCCTCCTTCTATCATCTTTGAGAAGGACAAGTTATGCTCAGCATGTCAATATGGAAAGTACTTTCGGTAGTCATTCAAATGATTGAATGATATCTCTTTGAAGTGTCCAACGAAGATATTGCATATGAATTATTTGGCCTAATTCAATTAGCAAGCATGTGTGGTAGAAGATTCTCTCTTGTTGTTGTGAATTTTTTCACTCGATTCACTTGGGTAACTTTGCTAACAAACAATGATGAAACATTCAAATTCTTTTCTACCTTATCCAAGCATGTGTGGGATAATGAATGAGCAAAAATGGAGAATCATCAAGATCACAATCGACCATGGAGGAGAGTTTGAAAGTATTTTCTTCGAAATTGTTCAAGTCATGAAATTGATCATAATTTCTCAGCTCCATACACTCCACAAAAGAATGGAGTTGTTGAAAGGAATAACAGTATAATCGTTAAGATGACTAGATTAATGTTGAGTGAGAACAAATTACCAAAGTACGTCTAGGAAGAAGTTGTTAACAAAACATGTTATATCCTCAATAGAGTGCTAATCCATCCAATTTTGGATAAGACACCTTATGAATTATCGAAGGGGCGTAAGGTAAAAGTTAAACATCTCAAGTCCTTAGTATGTAAGTGTTTTATTCTAACACTAAGGAGTAATTAGCTAAATTTGACCCAAAAGCATATGAAGGTATCTTCATGGGTTACTGAGCAAGTAGTATAGCTTATAGAGTCTTAGTAAAAAGGATTGGACATCTTAAAGAATCTATGCTTGTAGATTTTGTAGAAGTACAACTTATTACTAGAAGAGATGAAGATGATGATGTTCATGAAGTAATCAACATGAGTGAGAATCCTAACTTAGCACTAGTAGAAGATCAAGACAACATCAAAGAAGATGATACCAGATTCAAACTATCAATTTTGATGATGATCAAACTCAGAAACAACAAACTAGTATGGAAATTCAAGTAGCAAATATGAATCTTCCAAGAGTGATTAAAGCACATCACAATCACTCTATTGATCACATTATTGATAAAATTCATAATCCATTGATGACAAGAGGTCAAGTCAGCAGAATGACGAGTAATCACACGTTTATCTCATTGAGTGAACCCAAGAAGTTTGAATATAAACTTTATGATAAATGGATTATCACTATGCAAGAAGATCTTGATCAATTCAAGTGAAATGATATGTGGGACTTAGTTCCTAAACTGAGAGGAAATTCAATTATTGGAACTAAATGGGTTTTTTCAAGAACAAGCTTGATGAAGATGACAATGCTATCATGAAGAAAGTCAGACTCTTTCCTCAAGGATACAATCAGCAAGAAGGAATCTATTACAATGAAACTTATGAACATGTAGCAAGACTTGAAGCTATCAAGATTCTTTGTGTTTTTTCATCTCACATGAACTTCAAATGGATGTAAAGCTGAATGGATTCATACAGGAAGAAGTCTATGTGCACAAACACCCTAGTTTTGAAGATCTAAAGTTTCCAAATCATGTCTACAAGTTGTAGAAAGCTTTTTATGGTTTGAAGTAGGCGCCTCGTGAATGGTATAACATATTAACAAATTTTTTTGCTGAGAAAAGGTTATGTCATGGGAAAATCATATACAACCTTGTTCATCAAGCATAAGAGAAATGTTATGTCACTAGTCCAAATCTATGTCGATGATATCATTTTGGAGCAATTGATGAAGGAATTTATAAGGAGTTCATCAAGCATATGAAGAGCAAGTTTGAGATGTCAATGATGGGAGAATTGAATTTCTTCCTTTATCTGCAAATCAAACAAGGCGATGATAGAATTTTCATCAACCAATTAAAATATGCCAAGGAAGTTTTGAAGAAGTTTGATATGGAGAAATCCAAGCCAATGTCAACTTCAATGGCCATAGGCATTGATGTCATGGGATCTAAACTACGAGAAACCTGCAAGATAACTTAAGTTAGTGGACTAGGCCGGGTTTGTCTGGCATAGCCACTTTGATCTAAAGTTAGCTTCTAGGGAAATGATATGTATAATGTGAGTAAAATGTGATAGAATGTTCTAGTGTACCTTACTTCTTAGTGATTCTGCTCTATATATGGATCAATATGACCGTTGTCATCAATGTGGGGTTTACATTTTAGGTCTTAATGAGCCTGCTTGTAACGGCTCCAACAGCCCTTTTCTCCTCTTGAATGTTTGTCACATGGCTATCTCTATGGATGCCATGTGTACTTTACCTTTTTGGGCCATTTATGGGCTTGTGGGCTCATCTAATATATTTTGTTATTAGGCACTATTATGAGTAAGGATGAAGTTGGTAAGCCTCTAGATAGTAAAGTCTACAAAGTTATTATTGGTTTTCTACTTTACTTAACTACTAGTAGGCTTGATATTCAATACTCTGTATTTTATTACGCTCATTTATCAAGATGACCCAGGAGAATCTCACTTAGCAACTATTAAAAGAATTTTCTAGTTTTTGCAAGGATCTATTGATGTAGGACTATGGTATCCAAGTAGTTTAGACTTCACACCTAGAGGATTCACAGGTGCTAACTATGGACGAGACAAGCTTAATAGGAAAAGCACCACTAATGGATGTCATTCCTTTGATAATGTTTAGTTTCATGGTATAATAAGAAGCAAACATTTGTTGCACTCAGCACTACAAAAGCTAAGTACATGGTAACTGAAAGTTGTGTAGCACAATAGATATGGATTAAGCAGTAACTAGAAAATTATGAAATTCCTCAAATTTATGTGTTATAATAAGAGTGCTTTAGACCTATCCAAAAATCTAGTTCAACATGGCATGATGGATCATATCAATATAAGACATAACTTCATAATAGATCATATGCTAAGGGGAGCTATCAAATTGGAATATGTTCCATTTGAAGAATAGCGAGCAGATATCTTCACCAAACTGCTCGTAAAGGAGCAATCCACCTAACAAGGTAATTGATTGGAATGATAAACCTAATCTAAGGTAAATAGGGTTATTGTGCTATCAATAAAAAATGTTGATTTATTCTAATCAGGTGATAACTATTTTACTTTGGGATGCAAATGGATGGGTTCCAACCATGGTTGTATTGTTTTGGCTTGACTTACTATAGCGGGGGTCATGATGAGTGGCTATGGAAGCTACCTACTAAGGAAAATTGGTTGGACCAAATTTCCTGATGTAGCTTATGTTTTGGATGAGCCCCTCCCTAATGAACCTGATGATGATACTAATGCCAATGAACATGAGGCATGGGAGAAGCGTAGAAAGGATCGTGAAACAACAGCATGCATAATGCTGGCAACCATGAATTCTGAGCTTCAAAACATCATGAGAGCATGGACTTAGAAACCATAATTCTCCATCTTCAGGAGCTCTTCTCAGAGCAGGCCAGGTTTGAGAGATTTGATACGTCAAAACTCTTATTCAAAACGAAGATGCAGGATGGCACTTCAACACCTCATCATGCTCTTAAACTATTAGGTTATATAGAGATGCTGGCTCGACTGGGTTTTGTGATGGATCACGAATTATGTGTGGATCTGATTCTTGCTTCATTGACTGATATTTATTCATAATTTGTGACTAATTATTATATGAAAAGATCAATGCCACACTACCCGAGTTGGTCAACATGCTGAAAATAGTAGAGCTTAAAATTCGAAAGGATCCAAAGGCTTTACTATTGGTTGAGAAAACCAAGCCTTCCAAGGGTGGGTCCCCTTTTGGAAAGATTCTGAGCGCCAAGAAGAAAATCGATAAGAAGAAGAAAAGTAAGAAAGGAATTGCAAATGTCTGCTTTCGATGTGGTAAGGTCAGTCACTAGAAGAAGGATTGCAAGGTTCAAATTTTTGAACAAGTGACAAAGCCTAGTTAGACATCTACTTCAGGTTTGTTCATGATAGAGAGTCTCTCTACAGTTCCTTTTGAGTCTACATGGGTATTAGATACTGGTTGTGGTACTCATATCTATACTTTTATGCAGGGGTTGTGGAATAGTAGGAGGCTTGCAAAGTGGGAAATGGAGCACAGGTTGCTGCAACAGTTGTAGGGACATATAGCCTTCATTTGCCTAGTGGCCTAGTTTTAGTTTTGAACAATTGCTATTATATTCTTATTGTCACTAAAAATATTATTTCTTTGCGCATTTAGCAACAGATGAATTTGAGATTTATTTTCCAAAAATAATTGTCAAATTTGGCAAAGATAATGTTCTTTATGGTTGTGGAATATATGTTGATGGCATTTATATTCTAGATGTAAAACTGGAATTCTAAATGTGAACATTATTAAGAAATCAAAGTTAGATAATGAGAAATCCTCATACTTGTTGCATTGTCGTCTAGGCTATATAAATGAGGCTCCCTTAACTAAGTTACACAAATGTGGTGACGTGGACGCAATGGAATGGGAATCCTATGGGGTGTGCGAACCTTGTTTAAAAGGAAAGATGATTAAGAAACCTTTCAAAGGAAAGGGCCATCGTGCAACTAATACCTTGGAAATAATACATTCCGATGTATGTGGTCCAATGTGTGTAAAGGTACATGAGGGTTTCATTTATTTCATAACTTTTATCAACAATTACTCACGAAATGGTTATCAGTACCTAATGAGGCACAAGTCTGAAAGTTTTGAGAAATTCAAAGAGTTCAGAACCAAAGTAGAGAAACAACTTGGGAAAAGTATCAAGACCCTTCAATTTGATCAAGGCAGTGAATACTTAAGCCAAGAGTTTCAGGATTATATAAGGGATCATGGTATTTTATCCTAGTGGACACCTCCTTATACACCCCAACATAATGGAGTGTTAGAAAGGAGAAATCGAACCCTACTTGATATGGTTCGGTCCATGATGAGCTAAGCAGAAACCCTCAGATCCTTTTGGGGTTATGCACTTAAGAGCGCAGTTTATATTCTAAACAGAGTGCCCCCGACATCATTTGATCAAACACCATACGAATTGTGGTATGGTAAGAAACTAGCTCTTTCTCACTTGAGAGTTTGGGGATGTCCTACTTATGTAAAGAGGATAAGTTCAAATAAGCTGGGTGTTAAGTCTGACAGGTGTCTATTTGTTGGTTACCCTAAGGAGACTATGGGTTATACCTTTTATAATCTTAAGGAATAAAAGGTCCTTGTTTCTAGAAATGCTTAATTCATTGAGAAGGAGCATGTACTTGCGAAAGCTAGTGGGAGAAATCTTGAGTTAGGCATTTAAGAAGATCAAACAGACCAGCAATTGATTGTTCCTACACTTGTTACATAAGAAAGTGTAAGCATGGAACAACCTATTGTAACACCAACTACGTAGGTTAGGTCAGGAGATAAGATTTTCTAATCACTAATGATAAACATATCTTCCTTATAGAAGATGATGAGCCCAAGACTTACAAGGAGGCAATGGAAGGCAGAGAGTCTGACAAATGGTTAATAGCCACGAGGTCAGAGATGGACTCCATGTATGAAAACCAAGTTTGGAGCTTGGTTGATGCTCCAAGTGGGATTAAGCCCAAAGGATGCAAGTGGGTTTTCAAGAAGTAAACTAACATGGACGGTAATATAATTACCTACCTATAAAGCGAGGTTAATTACAAAAGGTTATAGTCAAAAGGAAAGCATTGACTATGATGAAACCTTTTCACTAGTAGCCATGTTATGTCTATCCAAATACTCTTTGCCATCCCTGCTCATAACGATTATGAGATCTGGCAAATGGATGTGAAAATAGCGTTCCTTAACTGGAACTTTGATAGGGATGTGTATATAACACAGCTCGAAGGTTTCACATCCTAGGATGGCTCGATGGTATGTAAGTTACAAAGGTCCATTTATGGGCTTAAGCAAGCATCAAGGAGTTGGAATATTAGGTTTGATGAGACAATCGGAGAAATTGGTTTTGTGTCAAATGCTAATGAGCCCTGTGTATATAAGAAGGCTAGAGGGAGTGCGATTGTTTTCCTTGTACTATATGTCAATGACATATTATTGATAGTAAACGATGTTCCTTTTCTTCAAACATTGAAGTCATGGTTATCAAAGAAGTTCTCCATGAAAGACCTTGGAGAAGCAGCTTTTATACTAGGTGTAAAGACATATCGTGATAGATGTAGAAGGTTGCTATGTCTTTCTCGAATTACATACATAGATAAGATTTTGGCTAGATTTAACCTTGAGCATTCAGGAAAGGGTTATCTCCCAATATCTCATGGGATTAACCTTTCTAAATCTGAGTGTTCAAGAACACAAGAGGGGAGACTGCGCATGAATGGAATACCCTATTCTTCAATGATACGATCCATCATGTATGCTATGGTATGCACTCAGCCTGCGTCTCTCATGCTTTGAGCATCATGAGCAGATTTAAATCTGATCCAGGTGAGAAGAATTGGATGACCGTTAAAACTATCCTTAATTACTTATGTAGGACAACGGATATGTTTTTGGTATATGGAGAAGGTGATCTCTCTATGAAGGGATATGCTAACGCAAGATTTCAATCTGACAAGGACGATTACAAGTCCGAGTCAGGATATGTATTTATGTTAAACGGAGGGCAATTTGTTTAGAAAAGTTTCAAACAGGATACGACTACCGATTCAACCACTGAATCTGAGTATATAGTTGCTTCAGAAGTAGATAATCAAGATGTCTAGCTTAAGGGATTTATTGGTGATCTCGGTGTGTTGTTCAGAATTGTAAATCCAATAACGGTCTATTATGATAACAATGGGGCTATTGCTCATGCAAAGGAACCAAGGTCTCATCAAAGAAATGAACATGTACTGAGAAAATACCATCTCATTCAATAGATAGTAGCTAGAAAGAATATAATCTTAGAATACATCCCTTTAGATCAAAATCTAGTAGATGGGCTAATGATAAGTGTATATTTACACTTATAATCATGATATTTTCAATCATAAAACACTATGGTTTAAGTCATTCTACACTTCATATAAAAGATTTCACGTGGTATGTAGTTGTTTTTTATGCAAATGAAAAACTAGGTAAATCTTGGGAGTAAAATGATCAAAAGTGGAATTCTATGGAAAAAGAGTGAAAAAGGTGTAAAAAGATGCGAGGAACACAAAGATGTGGCTTAGGATCGAAGTTGTCAAAGATCAGTAAAGTTGCAAAGATGAATCATGAAGAAACAGCATTTCACGATTGTGACATCTATTCGCAGTCGCAACTTGTCACTCTTCATAAGCAGAAAACTGCCAATCAATGTTCATGATCATGACATGAGATTCGCGGTCACGACTTGTGATGATTAATGGTTATCTCTTATCAACTACCAACCGCCAGATAACAACAATCAACCGCCAACCGAAAAGACACCTTTTGGAAGTCAACCAATCATGAAAAGGTGCCTTTCCATTATGGATGATGATAAATCTTTGCATCCAATCAAAATGAAGTGATGCAACTCTTCGCCAATGGACATGACTCTTCGTTTGGATAGACCCAACCCTTCACACTCTATAAATAGGGCTCCAAAACTTCACAATTTCATGTATGGGATGATAGGGGTGGTATGTGTATATAGTGTATACGTGCATACTTAGTTTTAGAGAGAAAATCGTGTAGATTTCACCTCGTTCTAAGTTAGCGAGAAAATGTATAAGTGATTCGAACCTTATTTCGATCACTAGATTTCTCTACATATTCAAGCGATTGTTGTATAAGTGTAATTGCAAATCACTTATCAATAAAATTTTTCATTATTCAATATTCGTTTATTCAATATTCACAAAGAATAGCATCCTAGCGGAGGTTCTGTACTGGCCGATACCGAATTCAAAACAGACGTAGGAATTGTAGGAATTGACGACTCCCTTTAAAGAGTGGCTACGGTTTGATCAACTTTAGCTTTCACTTGCATACCTTACAACTTTGCTTTGTTTTCTACTTATACTTTCTATTTCGAAGTTTATGATGTCTATGTGTCATATTGTGTATTTCGTGTTGAGTCTTTTATATTAATCAAGTTATATGCTTTTGAGTTAACTTTAAGTGTGATTTCAGGGTTAACAAGATTGTGTATACTCACTGGATCTGTGATTATAACACTGTTTAGTGAGCCAACATTTTTGGAATGGTAACTTGCTTTTTTGGAATGGTAACTTGCTAAATATGGCTATGTGAGAGCGACCCGTACTAGGCATAGTATTATTGTTATCCAGATTTATATAATCATCTTAATTCGTTTGCACTAAACTTAGAAAAGTTATTTCATGTGTTACTCTGCGGTGAATAATTGAATATCTGAGTGTCTAGAACCGAATCTGTTAAAGTAGTCTGGTGTACGTAATATCTTTGATGATTTTGCATGTTTTCTTTGCTATACTTATTCGTAGGGATAATCTATACCAATTTCTTCTACTCTAATCTATTTATACATTTATCTATTTATTTACCATCATATCCCAACCAACTCATCAATAATAAAATTATATATTTTATTTTCTTTGTTCTGTTACTCTTTTTGATCTTTAGAACCGAATTCCTTTCCTGTGGGTTCGATATCTTTTAAAACTACATCGCAACTATATACTTGCAGTTATCATCATTTTTCTATTTTATAAGTGTTATTGACAACACCTATACTTTAAAGCCAAAATCTTGCGAACAAGTTATTAAACTTATCAGTAGAAAAGTGGTGAACAAGTTTTTAGCACCATTGCCGGGGAAGGCAAGTGTGTTTTAAAGATCTGGAGATACGGTATGTTTTTATTTTTATTTTGCTTTTATTTCATTCATATATTTGTTTGTTATTTTATTTTGTTTAGAGTCACAAAGTTTGCTAACATGCATTGGGATAAGTTTTGTGGTAATTACATGATTGATAATCTAATTGATACATACGTAGATGAAATTTGTCATGTTACATCGCATGAAGAGTCAACATTTGAATATCTTGAAAATTTAAAATACTCCTCTGAAATCGAAAAATTAGTTAGAGAAGATGATCGTACATCACCTTCTATAGATAAACCACCCTTATTAGAATTGAAACAATTACCTAGTCATTTGAAGTATGCATTTTTAGGAAGCAACAATACCCTACCCATTATCATTTCTAGTAAACTATCTAGACTACAGTAAGAAGCATTATTGGAGAAAATAAATGGTAGAATTAGGAGTATTGGTTGGCAAATTTTTGATATTAGAGGGATTAGTCCTAATATAGTAATGCATTGCATAAATTTGGAAACTGATAGTAAACCTAAAATAGAAAGGCAAAGAAGATTAAATCCTCACATGAAGGAAGTTGTATAAAAGGAGATTATTAAGTTGCTAGATGCAGGAATTATATATCCGATTTCAGATAGTGAATGGGTTAGTCCCGTTTAATGTGTTCCAAAAAAGGGAGGTATTACTGTAATTCAGAATGAAAATGGTAACTTAGTTCCTATTAGGACAACAACTGGATGGAGAGTTTGCATAGACTACAAGAAATTAAATGTAGCCACTAGGAAAAACCATTTCCCTTTCCCTTTACCATGTTAGAAAGGATATCAGGTCATCCATTTTAATGTTTTCTTGATGGATTCTCTAGATATTTTCAAATTCATATTCAGCCAGATGACTAGGACAAAACCACTTTTACATGTCCATATGGTACATTTGCTTATAAAAGAATGCCTTTTGGGTTTTGAGATTATCCTGCTACTTTTCAAAGGTGTGTTTCTATTATTTTTAGTAAGTATATTGAGGATATTATGGAAGTTTTCATGGATGATTTCTCTGTACGTGGAGATACTTTTGACAAATGTTTAGAAAATTTGGATAAAGTACTTGCTAGATGTGAAGAAACTAATTTGGTATTGAATTGCGTGAAATGTCATTTTATGGTTAATGAAGGAATAGTTTTAGGTCATAAAATAGATAAGAAGGGAATTCATGTAGATATAGCGAAAACCAAGATTATCGAGAAATTGCCTCCTCCCATAAATGTTAAGGGAATAAGATCATTTCTAGGCCATGTTAGATTTTACAAAAGGTTTATTAATAACTTTTCGGTTATAGCTAAACCTTTAACTAATTTATTAGTTAAAGATGTGAAGTTCGATTTCTCTGATGACTGTTTAAAAGCCTACAACACCTTAAAACAAGTATTAGTTTCAGCACCCATAATTGTTAAACCAAACTGGTCTCTACCATTTAAATTGATGAGTGATGCTAGTGATGTTGCTGTTGGTTGTGTTTTAGGTCAAAGGTATGAAAAGAATTTGCATGCAATATATTATGCAAGTTACACTTTGTCCTCTGAACAATTCAATTACACGACCACTGAAAAAGAGATGTTAGCAGTCGTTTATGCATGTGATAAATTTAGATCATATCTGATTGGATCTAAAGTAATAGTTTATATAGATCATGCTGCTTTGAGATATTTGTTTGCTAAGAAAGATGCCAAACCTAGATTGATTAGGTGGATCCTTCTTTTACAAGAATTTGACTTAGAAATAAGGGATAAAAAGGGAAGTGAGAATATCGTAGATGATCACTTATCTCGTTTAGAAGATGATAAGGGACCTATAGGTGAAACTAGTGATATTAATGAATTCTTTCCAGAGGAAATCTTATGTCTGTCAAACATACTGTTAGTCCATGGTATGCCGACTTTGCAAATTATTTAGTTACGCCTACTTTACCTCTGATTTAGATTATAATGGTAAGAAGAAATTTCTTAAGGATATTAGATCATTTATGTGGGATGACCCTTATTTGTTTAAGGTTTGTGCCGACGGTATTATTCGCGGATGTATAGATGATACTAACTTTTCTTCAGTTTTAAGTCATTGTCATGATAGCATATATGGAGGACATTTAGGACCAGCAAAAACCGCTATTAAAGTTTTAGAAAGTGGGTTTTATTGGCCAACATTGTTAAAGGATGCTAGAGATTTTGTTCAGAATTGTGATAATTGTCAATGAACAGGAAACATAAGTCGAAGAAATGAGATGCCATTAAAAAACATCTTAGAAGTGGAGCTTTTTTATGTTTGGGGTATAGATTTCATTGGACCATTTTCTACCTCTAATGGTAATAATTACATTCTGGTTGCAGTTGATTATGTTTCAAAATGGGTTGAAGCTAGCGCATATAGTAAGAATGATGCTAGAGTAGTTGCTAAGTTTCTTAAGCAATTATTTAGTAGATTTGGAGTTCCTAGGACCATAATTAG